>SEYY01016530.1:22500-24776 GCA_009176605.1 Armadillidium nasatum
ACACAATTAACAAATAAGTCATTCCCCATCATTCCACTGTAAACAACATCTCTTCAGTAATTCCTAATCAATATCCTCACCATTCAGGTTTCAACCCATATTCTTTGAACGAGTACATGTATCATTTCAGCACTGGCATCACATATATCTTACCGGCCCAAGTCTTTAATACGGTATTACTTATATCTCAACATGCTGTCACTGTTATATTATTACATCACAAGTAGGGGATCAAGTCACTTTTATACTCATTGCACATCCATCATCGTGTATCAGGACGTATATATTTAACCCTTCTCCAAATTACTTTTTAATTTCCTGATTCATGACTTAACTAACTTATACGAATTCCTGATATTTCTTGTTCATAACTCTCTTCATTTACTTACATTTATTTTCCATATGACATAGTCATGCGTTTACAATATCTGAACCAACTATTTAATATTAGCGGTTTATATCAATACTTATTGATTTATAATTTTAAAAAATCCTTATTACATTACAAATCATTACATTAGTATAATTTTATTCATGCGAAAACATCATTAGCCGATATTATAACATATAATTTCCATCTCATGACTCTGTTTCTTTAATGACACCATGATATCGCAAATATCTCTTAGAATCTTCATACCGTTTTCTTCAAACTGTAACTTAAATTTATTTTTAACCTCTTTCATTTTACGTTTTCTATATTTTTTCCCGCTAAAACTATTGTAATTTTTATTTTTAAATAAAAAATACAAAAAAAAAAAAAATCCTTTTTGGGGAAGAATAAAAAATTTGAAAAATAAAAAAAAAAAAGAAAACAGTTTACTTGATTAAAAATTATTATAAAATTTTAAAAAACTGTATATAAAAATTTTTTGGAAAATTTTTACATTTTACTTATTAAAATTTACCTTTAAGTTTATGCTTGGACTGCACTGATTCATGTAAAGAGTATAAGGATTCATCCATCACTCATGCACACACACACAAGCAAATACACACTGATACTGTTGCGTCATCATACTTTTCATGACTAGGACGTTCTTTGTCTAGCATCCTGGATTTCTCTTGATCACGTAGTTTCACAGCCATATTTCCTGACAACTTAGTTTTTCAGCTCCGTCATCTTGAATTTTTTTTCTTTTTGACAGAGAAAAATATTGCTGAACTCAAATTTTCTTATCTTTCTTCATACAGGTGTCATTATCATTATCTCAGATATATTATTCATCATTCATTGTCCCTTACAGAGTACACATCTCTCTTCGAGTGCTCATTTCAATAGTAAGGTAAAATATTTATGTATATTTCTCACTCAAGGGACACAGACACGAACGTGGATATCATTATCGATCCGTCAAAGATACGTTTTTTAGACGTGTTCACAGAAAAATACGAGAGTAATCATAATTTTAAGATATCATTGTCAACTAATACGAATAAGGACTCAATATTGGCGTATTCCGAAGAGATTCGATGTTTTAACGAATGACTCTGTGGAGAAAGGAAAAATGAGTCCAGGGTATGTGTGCAAAGGATTAGGGATGATACCAATAAGATAGAGGTTGGTACATAAATTTACGTATGGAGATCATTTTATAGGGATCGCGCTTTCCACATCTCCTCGCTCTCCACCCCCGAGAGTGGTAATCCCCCTTCTGAACCTTACGCGTACATTCTTTTTCCGCCCCTACCGAAGGGAATAAGCATGAAAACGACAAATGCTCAAAATGAAGTCATGAAAGAGATCGAGAAAAATGAGATACTGGGCTATGCCATTAGCCCCTAAATGAGAAAGAAAATGGTGTTAGGGTGAACATACCTTCAAGATGTGGGTGAACCCTCAAAACGGGGCCAGGGGAAAAGGTTAATAATGTGTGAGGTACTTTGGTAATGCCATGAATCCCTAAAGAGGGGAGGCAGAGAACGCATATCCCTCCGGGAATAGGTTAAATCTATAAAACGAGTCCAAAAAAGAGGCTGAAAAATAGGGTGCTGTTGCTACGCCACCACCCTTAAGGGGAGTGGTAGAGAAAGGGAGAGAGTGTATTCTTCTCTGGTTGGAATCAAAAACTCAAAAAGAGTTCCGAAAAGTGGTTGAAAGTTGGGTTCTATGGCTACGCCACCAGAGGGTGTACACACCTCGGGGGTTGGGGTTGAACCCTTAAAAAAGGGGGTGAGGAAGAAACCTGGGCTTCCAACATCTCAGAAAAATCTTTACGAAAGAACGTGAGATCGGCCTAGTCGAGCTAGATTTGCAATTGAAAATCAAAGGCCGA
>SEYY01016531.1:0-14428 GCA_009176605.1 Armadillidium nasatum
CTTCCTTTATCTGTACTTTTGATTTGTTCTAATTTCATACAACTAACACACTTCAAAATTTTATAATTACCAACCAATTGTCATTTTAAATTCAATCTCAATAGAATATTATATTCCTTTCAGCATTCTTTTTTTTTTTTTTTTTTTTTTTTTTTTTTACAGAAACGACACCACTTACGCACGGGCAGAGCCCTTTTTATGGAGGGGGCACACACAGAGGAAGAAAACTCACTCAAACATACCTAACGCACATCCCTCAGGTGAGCACAGACGGAAGCCTTGAAGAGTGGAAGATTAAATGCAGGAGAAAAAATAGATGATGGTAAAGAGTTCCACAGAACAGAGGTGGCTGGAAAGAAGGAGGCACCACAACGAGGTAGCCTGGGGTTTCCCACTTCCACACAAAATTGGTGCGAAAGCAGGGCACCCCTTGTGCAACGAGGACGACGCAACGGTGGAGGAATGCGAGAGGTCAATTCCCTCGAGCACCTGCCATTGTAATACCTATAGAAAATAGAAAGTGAGCCAACGTCACGTCGCAGAGATAGGGGGTCAAGAGAGTTTGAAAGTAGGGGACAGTTTATTAATCTTTTAGCTTTAGACTCAACCCTATCCAGAAGAGAAGAGTCGCCGGAGCCCCCCCAGATGTGAGAACAGTACTCCATACAAGGGCGGATAAGACCTTAATATATCTGGAGTAACTGCTCAGAAGAAAAAATTCTCGCAACCTGAACAGAACTCCCAGCTTCTTAGAGGCCGCTTTTGCAACCATTGTGATATGAGGTTTCCAAGACAGTTTATTGCTTATGTTTAGACCAAGAATGTTAATGATATTTACAGGTTAGACGGGAGAGCCGTCGAAGAGGATAGGAAAGTTGGGAGGTGTTTTTGAGAAGGAGATGTGAAGAAGTTGAGTTTTTAAAGAGTTGAATTTCACAAAGTTGCTATGACCCCAACGGCAAATCCCATCCAGATCGGCAAGAATAGAATCGGAAAGTTGAAGACGAGAAGCAACTCTAGAAGCAAAAGAGGGAGCAGATTTGAATTGAGTAGAAGAATGTAGAGTTGAGTCGTCAGCATAAGATTGAACAGAGTTAGAAGTGCAGTTGAGAAGATTGTTAATGAAAAGTAAGAATAAGGTTGAGATAAAACAGAACCCTGAGGAACACCACAGTTGAAAGAAAAAGAGGAAGAGGTCTCTCCATCTACAATTGCCGAGATGGAACGATCTGAAAGAATACTAGACAAGAGTAAGCAAAGGGAAGGAGGAAACCCAAAGGAAGGGAGCTTAGAGAGCAGCGACACATGCCATACCCTGTCAAAAGCCTTGGATATGTCAAGCGCCACCACACAAGACTCCCCGAAATCCCTAAGGGCAGAAGACCATAGATCAGTAAGATAGGAGAGTATGTCACCAGTTGACCTCGAGCGACGAAAGCCATACTGGTGATCAGAAAGAAGAGAATGAGACTCCAAATGATCCAGGAAATGAGAGTTGAGGAGAGTTTCAAAAATTTTAGATAGAACACTTTCATTTATTATTATTTTGCTATTTATTTATTTAGTTTTTAAATTTTTTTTTATTTTTTTATTTTTTTATTTTTTTCATTTGCTCAATTTTCAGTGTACTTAAAATCAATTCCTTGTTATGTGATATTTATAATTTAATTATTTTTCAGTTCTGGTGATGATGGCTCAATGATAGAACCGAAACGTCAGATTTATTTAAAATTAAGAACATGTATAATGTAATTACTTTTTCAAAAATAACTAAGATCATTAAAAGTTAAATAATAATAATAAACTTAATGTTGTGTCCATTTCTGGCTTTCCTGTTATATATATATATATATTATATATATATATATATATATATATATATATATATATATATATATATATATGGTAATAATTTGATGTAGCACGAACCTCTCCTATTTTCACTATATTGAAAATATGAACTCAAAATATGTTTACATGCATTCTACACATACTTTTCTTTGGCGGTTGAGTAATATAAATACATAATAAAAAGAAAAACCCCCCAAAAAATCATAAACAAAAATAGTATTTATGCTGCAAAAACGAAGGGAACTGTCCGAAAAAATTTTCTTCTTAAATAGATCTGGCAACGAGCGTCTCCGTATGTAAAAGCAAACGTGTCCGTTTTCTATGTAATGAAAGAGAAAACGGCAAACTATTTTTGTTTTATACAAAATTTTGTGTTTATAAAGAATATTTAATACATTTTCATCACTTTCATATAAAACTAAAAACGAATTAAGTGTATTTTCACATTTATTGCACTTATCATCAACATTTAATGTAGACAAAGCCATGTCATGTCAGCTTACACTATTAATGCAATTATTGGCCTTTTCCATAGGCTACTTAGGCTAGGGTTTATCTAATTTCCAGTGTGTATGTGTGTATAGGTGTACGTGCGTGTGCGTGTATGTGAGTTTTTTATTTTTAAGACGCGTTTATGCGACATATAAAGTTACGATTGTGTATTTAAAAAAAAAAAAATCCTTTATTAGATTTTCTACTATAATATATATATATATATATATATATATATATATATATATATATATATATATATATATATATATATATATATATATATATATATATATATATATATATATATATATATATATATATATATATATATATATATATATATATATATATATATATATATATATATATAGTCGCAATATTTTTTTGTCACCGACATCATAATATCGATATATACAAACATCGATAATTCAATACAATTTTTTGACATTTATATTTTTATTATTATTATTATTTACCTTTTATTTCATTTATGTCTGTTATTATTATTATTACTTTTCTAGCGTACTTAATTCGACTTATCATAACCTGAACTACCGAAGATTGCCGTATCACACGGCAATCTTCGGTAGTTCAGGTTATGATAAGTCGAATTAAGTACGCTAGAAAAGTAAATAATAATAAAAATAGTATAATAATAATAATAATATAATAATATATAATAATATAATAATAATAATAATAAAAAATAAAAATAAAATAAAACTAAATACTACTAATAATAATAATAATAATAATAATAATAATAATAATAATAATAATAATAATAATAATAATAATAATAATAATAATAATAATAATAATAATAATAATAATAAATAGGCATAAATGAAATGAAAGCTAAATAATAATAATACGAATTTCAATAAATCTACATTGATATATCGATGTTTTGAAATATCAATATTTCCAAGTATCGAAGACTGTATTACAGTACATTGCAGAAAAAAATAACGGAACTGTCGAAGGACAAATATGGCAACCTGTTATTCAATTGATTTTGCTATTTTTGTACAAACGAAGGCCAGTCGAAGAACAGTTGCTTCACCATTCGTAGTAAAAATATCAGTTTTTTCTTTTTTTTTAATAGTTTCTCTTTTATAATTTATTTATATTACTCGACCGAGAAAGAAAAGTATCTGTAGAATGCATGTAAACATATTTTGAGTTCATATTTTCAATATAGTGAAAATAGGAGAGGTTCGTGCTATATCAAATTATTACCATATATATATATATATATATATATATATATATATATATATATATATATATATATATATATATATATATATATATATATATATATATATATTTTTTTTTTTTAATAATAATAAAAAAATTTAGGGTAGCCGAAGTAAATGAAGACCACTCATTATTTTATTTATTAGTAATGGACCACTTGCACTTTAAATTTAGATAACTTTACTCCAAATTTTTATATACTATATATATATATATATATATATATATATATATATATATATATATATATATATATATATATATATAAAAAAAAAAAATTTAAATAATTATCATTAACTTAAAAAAAAATATATATATCATTTCTATAGTGTGATTTCCGAGTTCCAGTTCTATAACTCGCATGCTTAGCCATGATAACAAGGCCAAGTACAATCTCTTGAGCGGGAAGCAGTTCAGTCCTTTATGGAATGTGGACATGGAATGGGATCTTCTCTCTGATTTCCTTTCTGGTCGTTCTATAGCAGCTATTGTAGACGGCCACCATTCATCCTATAAATCTATTAATTGGGGTGTTCCTCAAGGATCTATCATTTCCCAAACACTTTTTCTGCATTTCATTAATGACCTTCTCTCTATTACTTCATCTCCTATCCACTCCTATGCTGATGACTCCACCCTTCATTATTCTTTTGATTTTGAAAGGCAACAGTTAATAGAAGCAAGGAGGGTGGCCTTGGAGCAACTAACCTTTGATCTATCTCTCATTTCAAATTGGGGCAGAGAAAATATGGTCATTTTCAATGCCTCAAAAACTCAATTCCTCTATCTCTCTACTCGACACAATCTTCCACACAACTACGATATCTTCTTCGAGAACAAGCAACTCAAACCTTCATCTCTTCTTAATATTATTGGTGTTTCTTTTTCTCCTGATCTTTCTTGGGAAGATCACATTACCTCTCTTTCTAAACAAGCTTCTAAGAAGTTGGGTGTTCTGAGGTGCCTTCAGTATTTCTTCACACCACCCCAGTTGCTTGCTCTGTATAGGGGTGTTGTTCACCCCTGTATGGAGGATGCGGCACACATCTGGGGTGGTTCCACTCATGTAGCTCTACTGGGAAAGAAGAGCAGTGTCCATTGTAATAGCGATAGTAAAGAGAGAGTGACGCAACATTTCGACGGGCAGAAAGAGATTGGAGAGTTAATAAGGCGAAAAGTCTAGAGGTTTTCGCCTTATTAACTCTCCTGCTCTCACTAATTCTCTCCAATTGCGTCACTCTCTCTTTACTATCGCTATTACAATGGACACTGCTTTTCTGAACTCTTTCATCGCATACCTCCTCCACTGAGAAGGGCTCAAGTGACTCGTCTTTCTACACAGTCTTATCCTTTCTCTGTCCAACTCTCTGACCCCAGATTTAACCGCTATGCTCAATCTTACATGTACTCTACTAGTAATGTCTGGAACACACTTCCTTCATCTATTTTCCCAACTTCCTATGAATTAGGCATCTTCAAACGCCATGTATCAGGTCATGTCGGCCTTTAATTTGACCATGTTCCCGACTTTCCCCCTAACTCTCTTGAAATATTAGTAGGCCCCTGCCCTTTGTTCACCAGAGATGAAATATATATATATATATATATATATATATATATATATATATATATATATATATATATATATATATATATATATATATATATATATATATATATATATATATATATATATATATATATATATATATATATATATATATATATATGGTGTCTTAGCAAATTATGTTCTGTCACAACCAAATATCTTTAATTAATTAACTTTTAATATCATATAATTAACAATCTAATCTAGTGAACATCTTACGTCTGGCAGTCAACCGAAGGGGGGTGAGTCAGTCGGAGTAAATACTTCCTTGACTCGCTCTTCTCTTCTCGCTCGACCGTCTTTCTAACAAGACGTGTAATACCACTGCTCGTTATTTCAATCCTGTCATTATTAAAATTATAATGCTTAATAAAATTGTGCAATCTTCCAAGTTTTTACTTTTCCACCATCAAGAAACCACAAAGCGTTATACTGGTGAACTTGGAGTCTGTAGTGTTTACATTACCCAGCCTTCTTTTTCCAAAGCCGGTACGTTCGTCGCCATCTTGCCTATCATTTATTTTTGAGAGGTCTTTACCATCGTTTCATTTCAAGAGCCACAAGCGGCTTCATTTCAAGATGGCTTTCAGATTTCCACGACGACAAATGAAGTTGATGCGTCTGCAGTTTTCCATCGTTTTCGGCTTCGGAATATCCAGGGTCGTTCCATCGTGCATCCTTGCTGTTCCACGCTCAAGCCCTCACAATTCACAACCGACTTCGCAGCCTTCAGCCTTACAGTGTCTTCTATTTTAATCATGTGAATAATAATAATCTTAACAGTGTGCTTATAATAATAATAATAATAATAATTCATTGCGTTATATATTTTTTTTCTGTAATATAAAATGTTCCTATTTTTTATTTTATTTGCTTGTAGCAGAGTTTTGCTCGTTGAGCCGCCGGGTTGCTTCCCCGGCCTCCCCTCTTTGTATCCGCACTCTCCCCCCTTCTGAGTCCAGCCTTAGTTTTAAGTTAGGTTTAAGTTCTTCCAGAATGAGGCGGGGTAGTAATATGGTGTCTTAGCAAATTAAGTTCTGTCACAACCAAATATCTTTAATTAATTAACTTTTAATATCATATAATTAACAATCTAATCTAGCGAACATCTTACGTCTGGCCGTCGACCGAAGGGGATTGAGTCAGACGGAGTAGATACTTCCTTGCCTCGCTCTTCTCTCGCTTGATCGCTTCTCAACAAGACGTGCATTATCTTTGTCCATCATTTCAATTTGTTTTTAATAAAGTTTATAACGACTGAATAAAACTGTGAAACATCCAAGTGTTTTTCTCCACCATCAAGAGAACCACAAAAGGCGTTATATATATATATATATATATATATATATATATATATATATATATATATATATATATATATATATATATATATATATATATATATATATATATATATATATATATATATATATATATATATATAGAAGGGGAAAACTGACTGGAGCCAGTGCCAGTGCCAAGTGAGGGGAAACCATGCTCTTTCATGAGGGGTATTTTGAGTGAGGAGAAACCATGGTCTTTGGTGAGGTATTTTTAATCCTCTTAATCCGGTAATCCTTGATTTAATTTTGCTAATCCCCTAATGAATGTTGTTAATCCCTTAATCCCTTGCCCTTTTGACCTTTTTTCCTTTTGTTCTTACCGCCAGGCACGTGCGTTCTAATTTCCTCTCACACTGTGCAACAGTACAAGTCGGCATAGAGGTCTTGGTGGCACCAACCCAATCACCGAACGCCACGAATTCCCAATTGGTGATGGGGGAAGGAGTGGATTAGGAGCTATATTTGGATTCTCCGTGGCAGATTTATGTTTTGCTATTTTTGGTTCATTTAATAGGTAATGTTAAGTGTAAGGGTTTGTAAATTTGTAGGACACATGTGCAGAAGGAGGAAGGTTGGAGCATAGACACTCCAATGTGAGTCAAAGGTACACTAGAGACACTCTTTGAAGATGAAACGCGAAAAGGAACGAACCAAAGGGCAACGGAGTGAAACAGAATGGTCTAGCCCATCCTATCACTCTGCTGGTTATGCCCAATACTTTCATCGCTTCGGACTGCGCTACGTCCTTCCCATATATATATATATATATATATATATATATATATATATATATATATATATATATATATATATATATATATATATATATATATATATATATATATATATATATATATATATATATATATATATATATGTAGGGGGAGGACGTAGCGCCTATTGGGCATAACCCACGGAGTGATAGGATGGGCTAGACCTTTCCGTTTCACTCCGTTGCCCTTTGGTTCGATCCTTTTCGAGTTTCACCTTCTCAGGGGGTCTCTAGTGTACCTTCGACTCACACTGGAGTGTCTATGCTCCAACTACCTCTCCACCCCAATTCTTCCCACATTCCCACATTTTACAAGCGCTTACCCTAACATTATCTTTGTAAAACAAAACAAAAAACAAAATGGCGAAACTCACAGCTGCCTCGGAGATACTTCGAGGGGCAGCATCCAAAGAATGCCCCTCAACCTCTACCTCTCACCCCATCATCACTTGGGAGTTGGCGGCCTCCGATGTTTAGGGATGGTGCCGCAATGACCCGGCGTCCGGCTTGCCCCGGTGCACGGTCTTCTTTTTTCATTAATTTCAGTAACATTCTCGGTCTTTCTTCTAAATTCCCCATTGTCGAACACCATCTCTCTTCTTCTAAACCTCATCTCTTGTTTCAAACCGAAACTCAGGTGCTTGAGTGTGTTGACATTAAACCTTATTCTGCTACCTCCTACTGTCTCTATCCTCAATTTTCAGCCAAAGGCGGTTGTTGCGCATATGTGCGCAACGATGTTATTTGCTCTCGTGTCTCTAATTTGGAGTCTTCTGAATTTTCTACTTTATGACTAAAGCTCTATTGTAATTCTACTACTAAATTTATTTGTTCTGTTTATCTATCTCCTAATTCTACTGACTATCCAAAATTCTTCGACTATTTAAACTCCAAAATAGAGCAAATTCTGTCTTCTCATTTCTCCGAAATCATCGTTTTAGGTGATTTCAATGTTCACCACCGAAAATGGCTATCATCTAGTTCTCATAATCCAGCCGGTGAACTCACCTACAACTTTCCTATCCAGAACAACCTTGAGCAGTTGGTGCAGCTCCCTACCCGTATCCCTGACCGTCTTGGTGATGAACCCAACATACTTGATCTTTTCCTTACTTCTTATCCTTCTCCTTATACTGTTAAACTCTTTCCTCCTCTGGGTTCATCTGATCACCTTCTTATCTCCGTATCTTGTTCTTCCTCTTCAAGTCTTCCGCAAGAACGGCCCCCGCCTTCGGCGAGGAGACGTTTGTGGCATTTCGGTGTTGCTAACTGGTCTGACTTGCGGTTGTACTTCTCTGATTTCCCATGGAATGATTATTGCTTTCGTGAGAGGGGTCCCTCGAAATATGCTGAGAGTATAACCGAGGTGATTCTAGCATAGAGGCGTACATTCCATATTCTTCCTTTTTGTTATATATATGTTTAGTTGGTTCTTGAATTCTACTAAACCTAACAAACCTTGGTTTAACTCTACTTGTTCTCGCGATATCCGCCGTAAAAATGCTGCCTTCAGAGATTAAATTCGTCTTCAAACTCGTGAAACTCATTCAATTTATATTTCATCCCTGAATCGTGCAAAATCTATTCTTCGAGATACCAAAAACTCTTTCCTCCGCCGTAAATGCGATAATCATTCTGGCCCTTCTACCTCTCGTCCATTCTGGCATTTTTCAAAAAATGTTAAATCTAACTTTGCTTCTTCCTCTTTCATTCCTCTAGTCTCTTCCGATGGCCCAACAACCATTTTACCTTCAACTAAAGCTGATCTCTTCGCTCATACTTTTGCTTCTAACTATACCTTAGACGATTCCTGAGCTATCCTCCTCCTTCAACTCCCACCAACTCATTTATGCCTAACTTTGTAATTTCTTCTAAAGATGCCATTTCTGCTCTCTCTGAGCTTAACACTAAGAAGGCGTATGGTCCTGATGGTATTCCTCCTGCGGTTCTCAAAACTTGTGCTTCCGAGCTTGCACCCTGCCTTGGTAAACTATTTCGTCTTTTCCTTTCTACTTCGACCTTCCCTTCTTGCTGGAAACGTGCGCTCATTCAGCCTGTGCCGAAGAAGGGGGACCCCTCTCAACCCTCTAACTATCGTCCTAATTTCTTTAACCTCCGTTCTTTCTAAAGTTTTCGAATCTATCCTTAACAGGAAGATTTGGAAACATCTCAATTCTTCCAATCTTATCTCTGATCGCCAGTATGGCTTTCGTAAAGAAACGTTCTACTGGTGATCTTCTTTCCCTTCTCTCTGACTCTTGGTCCTCCGCTCTTCGGGGTTTCGGTGAATCTTTCGCTGTGGCGCTAGACATATCGAAAGCTTTCGATAGAGTCTGGCACAAAGCTTTGATTTCCAAACTTCCCTCTTTCGGAATCTATCCTTCTCTCTGTGACCTTCTCTCTAATTTCCTTTCCGGTCGTTCTATAGCAGCTGTTGTAGACGGTCCACCGTTCTTCCTATAAATCTATTAATAGTGGTGTTCCTCAAGGATCTGTCCTATCCCAACTCTTTTTCTAATTTTCATCAATGACCTTTTCTCTATTACTTCGTCTCCTATACACTCCTATGCCGATGACTCCACCACTTTCATTACTCCTTTCAATTTGAAAGACGTAACCCTCCCAACAGCAGTTGATAGACGCAAGAAGGATGGCCTTGGAGCAACTAACCTCTGATCTTTCTCGTATTTCAAATTGGGGCAGAGAAAACATGGTCGTTTTCAATGCCTCAAAAACTCAATTCCTCCATCTTTCTACTCGACACAATCTTCCACACAACTATGATATCTTCTTCGAAAACACTCAACTCAAACCTTCATCTGTCCTCAATATTCTCGGACTTTCTTTTTCTCGTGGTCATTCTTGGAAGTATCACATTATTTCTCTTTCTAAACAAGCTTCTAAGAGGTTGGGTGTTCTGAGGCGCTTTTGTGGTTTTTTACGCCACCCTAGTTGCTTGCTCTGTATTGGGGTGTTGTTCGCTCCTGTATGGAGTACGCCTCTTACATCTGGGGTGGTTCGACACATTCAGCTATTGTCGAAAAGGTCGAGTCTCATCAATTCTCCTGCTCTTACTAGCTCTTTCCAGTCTCTTTCTTCCCGTCGAATTGTTGCATCACTTTCTCCATACTATCGCTATTACAACGGACATTGCTCTTCAGAACTCTCACGTCGCATACCTCCTAAATTGAGAAAGGCTCGTGCGACCCGACTTTCTACACAGTCTCATCCTTTCTCTTTCTAATTCTCCGACTCCAGACTTAACCGCTATGCTCACTCTTGCATTTACTCTACTGGTAAAGTCTGGAACACACTCCCTTTATTTGTTTTCCCAACTTTCTTTGACTTCCATACTTTTAAACGCCGTTTATCGGGTCACGTTGGCCATTAGCGATCAGATCCGGAATATTCCCCAACTCTTGTTCAATTTGGTAGACCTTCGGCCTTTGCCCACCAGAGGAGACATAATATATATATATATATATATATATATATATATATATATATATATATATATATATATATATATATATATATATATATATATATATATATATATATATATATATATATATATATATATATATATATATACAGAGATGGGCACGATTTTGATTTTGATTTTAAAATCACAAAATTCTAGCTGATTTTGATTTTGATTTAAAATCACAAAATTCTAACTGATTTTGATTTTAAAACTACATCAAAATCACTAAAATCACTTGTAAGACAGTTAATCACAAGCGATGTAAAATTAGAACTACTTTTCTTCTCTGGGCTATGATCGCTTTGGGGCAGTCCTTTTCAGTCGCTTCCTTTTTCCATGTGTGATAACTTTTTTCCTTACAATTATCTTTCTTTACCTTTTTTAATTAATTAAAATAATTTGATGGCCGTTTGAAATATTACTGTTGTTTTAATTTCAATTTTATCATGCAATAAAAGAAACTTCAATGAGAGAGAGAGAGATCTAGTTTTATCTTCTCAGTTACCATCGCTACAGGAGAACCTTCTTCAGTGTTGTCATTCCCATGTTTGTGATAAATCTTATTTTCGCGAAATCAATTTTTACCACTTATAACTGGGGTAGAGGAGAAGAAATACTGAAGTCTCCTCAGAACACCTAACCTCTTAGAAGAGTGCTTAGAAAGAGAGGTAATGTGATCTTTCCAAGAAAGATCACGAGAAAAAGAAGCAACAAGAATATTAAGGAGAGACGAAGGTCTGAGTTGAGTGTTTTCGAAGAAGATATCATAGTTGTGTGGAAGATTGTGTCGAATAGAGAGATTGAGGAATTGAGTTTTGGTAGCATTGAAAACGACCATGTTTTCTCCTCCCCAATTTGAAATGCGAGATAGATCTGAGGTTAGTTGCTCCAAGACCACCTTCCTTGCATATATTAACTGTTGTTGAGAGGGGCTCCTTTCAAACTGAAAAGAGTAATGAAGGGTGGAATCATCGGCATAGGAGTGCATAGGAGATGAAATAATAGAGGGAAGGTCATTAATGAAAAGCAGAAAAATTATTGGGGATAGGACAGATCCTTGAAGAACACCACTATTAATAGATTTTTAGGATAAACTGTTGCTGTCTACAACAGCTGCTATAGAACGACCAGAAAGGAAATCAGAGGGAAGATCACAGAGAGAAGGAAAGATTTCGAAAGAGGGAAGTTTGGAAATCAAAGCTTTTGTCAGACTCTATCGAAAGCTTTCGATATGTCCAGCAAGACAGCAAAAGATTCACCGAAATGCTGAAGAGTGGAGGACCAAATCTTCCTGCGAGAGAGTTAGCAGACCTTAATTATTTGTCTGTCCATTTAGTTTGCGAGAAGAAAGGGGGGGCCGAGCCCGGGTCATTTGCCACTCGCTCAAGCGCGGTCGGGAGAAATCCTTGGAGGTTGCTCTTGTGAATTCATAAGCCTCCTCTTTGGATTTCTCTTTTGAACCGCCAGCAGCGTAGTGGTAAAACGCTATGCTTTTGTGCTATAGGGACCGGGTTCGATTCCCCTATAGCAAACTTTAAACATTGATGTTTAATGTATTCGGTCTGCGAGAGAGTTAGCAGACCTTAATTATTTGTCTGTCTATTTAGTTTGCGAGAAGAAAGGGGGGGCCGAGCCGGGTCATTTGCCACTCGCTCAAGCGCGGTCGGGAGAAATCCTTGGAGGTTGCTCTTGTGAATTCATAAGCCTCCTCTTTGGTTTTCTCTTTTGAACCGCCAGCAGCGTAGTGGAAAAACGCTATGCTTTTGTGCTATAGGGCCCGGGTTCGATTCCCCTATAGCAAACTTTAAACATTGATGTTTAATGTATTCGGTCTGCGAGAGAGTTAGCAGACCTTAATTATTTGTCTGTCTATTTAGTTTGCAAGAAGAAAGGGGGGGCCGAGCCCGGGTCATTTGCCACTCGCTCAAGCGCGGTCGGGAGAAATCCTTGGAGGTTGCTCTTGTGAATTCATAAGCCTCCTCTTTGGATTTCTCTTTTGAACCGCCAGCAGCGTAGTGGTAAAACGCTATGCTTTTGTGCTATAGGGCCCGGGTTCGATTCCCCTATAGCAAACTTTAAACATTGATGTTTAATATATATATATATATATATATATATATATATATATATATATATATATATATATATATATATATATATATATATATATATATATATATAATATATATATATATATATATATATATATATATATATATATATATATATATATATATATATATATATATATATATATATATATATATATATATATATATATATATATATATATATATATATATATATATATATATATATATATATATATATACACAAGTTTACTTGATGCGCTCTTTTCTAAAACTAACACAATATATATATATATATATATATATATATATATATATATATATATATATATATATATATATATATATATATATATATATATATATATGTTGCGATTTGCTTTTAAAAGAAATCGTGAAGACAATAAGACAGTATAGTGACTGTCTTTCCTCATTTTAAAGCAACATAAATCAAAGGAAGATATATTAGCTAAAGAAAAGAGTAATTTAATTCAACAAAAAGTCTAATGTTACTCTCCAAATATTAAAAATGAGCTTTGAAGCCAAACTTAAGCTGTAACTTTTCGGGTTTCCTAAAGATTCTTTTAGGATTTTTCGCCTTTAACGTTAAGGCAATATTTAAATTAACGTATTTAATAGAAGGACCTTTCAAACTGAACAATTGCCATTCAAATATAAGGTCAACAAATCTCAGCTCATGCTACAAATTAGAACCTTTTTAAATCGGTTGAAGTCATATAGTAAAGTCAAATTATAAACCCAATATTATGCCTAACAGGTCTACTCTTAATTCTAATAATTAAAATCAAACTAAGCAAATTTATAAAGAGTATACTGTCTATAAGTCAAGTTCCAAAATAGTTACAAGAGCCTAAATTTAGTTTGCTAATATCCAAAGGGGACAATTAATATTCAAAGAAAGGTTATGAATTGGTTAATACATTACGTTCTCTGGAAGATTTTTCCTTTGATGAGGTTGATATAATTTTTATAACTCTCTTACATTTTAAACTTATTACCAGCGTGGTAAGTGTCTTGGAAGTCAGTTAAGCGAGTGCCTTAACATCCTCAAAAAATGGCAACATTTTTTAGTGTTGTGGGAATCTAGCTTTAGGGCGTATTTGATACTTCAAAAATAAACCAGAGTTTAAGTATTTTACTAAGAAGCAAAAATGTAAACCAAAATAGCTTTATCTTTAAATCATAAAATATTTAATTAAATCTAAAATATAAGAATTTTCCAATAACCTCCCAACAAAAAAAATTTAAATTTTTAATTTAAATTATTGGAAAATTCAAAGTTAAATCAAAAGTAGAAGTTTAGACCAATCATCAAAACATGCTATTTATTCTAACATGCATTTCTACAAAGGTAAATTCAAAAATCATATTTAAAAGTTAAAGTAAGCCTATATCTACCTTACAACTAAATACTACAAACTAACTTAAGTTTAAAACCATATCAAATATGATTTTTACAAATCTTCTAAATTTTCTTTCAGGAATTTCCTGAATTTT
>SEYY01016532.1:5000-18240 GCA_009176605.1 Armadillidium nasatum
ATCTTCTAAAACATGCAACTCAAGCCTTCATCTGTCCTTAATTAATAATCTCGTGGTCTTGGAAGGATCACATTACTTCTTTCTAAACAAGCTTCTAAGAGGTTGGGTGTTGCACATTCATGATTTTTTTTATGCCAATCCAATTGCTTTCTTTATAGGGGTGTTCTCCCCTGTTTGGAATACGCCTCATACATCTGGGATAGTTCCACTCAGACAGCTCTGCTTGACCAGGTGGAGTCTGGCTTTTCATCTTAACTAATTCTCTCCAGTCTCTCTCTCTTCTGAACTCTTCCATTGCTTTTCTCCTCTATTGAGAACACGCTTGTGCAACACGATTTTCTACACAGTCTTATCCTTTCTCTGTTCAACTGTCTGATCCCAGACTTAACCGCTATGCCTAATCTTATATGTACTCAATTGGTAAAGTCTGGAACACACTCCCTTTTTCTGTTTTCCCAACTTCTTTTGGCTTGCACACTTTCAAGAACCGTGTATGGGTGCATGTTGTCGATTAACGATTACGTTCTGTTTTGACCCAACTCTGGTGGAAATTAGTAGGTTTCTGGTTTTTACCCACCAGAGGATATATATATAATATATATATATATATATATATATATATATATATATATATATATATATATATATATATATATATATATATATATATATATATATATATATATATATATATATATATATATATATATATTGGAGCCAAGATAGAGAGAAGTTAGGAGAGGTGATAAGAAGTTTTGCTGAAAAGCTAAAAGAGGTGGAATTGATCGTGAACGTTGAAAAGACAGAACTGTTAATAATTAGAAGGGAGGAGGAGGGAGGGGAGCTTATGCTGAAGGTGCATGGCGAGGAGGTGATTGTGGTAGAGAGATGTGAGTATTTGGGGAGGGGAAAGTATTCACAAGGGATTTCACAGATTTAGATGGAGGCGAGTGCTGGCCCCACTGACAGGCCCCTAGAGCCTTACTAGGATCGTGTGTGTGTATATATATATATATATATATATATATATATATATATATATATATATATATATATATATATATATATATATATATATATATATATTATATATATATTATATATTTATATTTATATTAGAGGTGGACCGGATATCCGCATACGCGGATAGTTTTGAAGAAAAAACTAAGCAACAAACAATTATTAAAAGTTTAGAGATAAAAGTCAATGAGATAAAAATGATAGCAAATCAAAATCAATGGATAATAAAATTGCTGAAATGATAGTTTTAGATGATTTGCCATTCACTCATGTAGAAGATTTAGGCTTTCAAAGATTGATGGAAGAAGCTTCACAACAGTATGTGCTAAAGCAAAGAAAGTTTTACAGAGACTTGATATGTGAGGAAATGTATTCGTCGGTAGCAAGTAAAATAGAATCAAATGTATCATCCCTAATTAATACATGCAATGGATCATTTACAATTGATGAATGGTCTGACAGCACATCTGGAGTTTCTCTTTTATCCCTCACGTATCATGCAATCGATAAAAACTTTCAAAGGCAAAACTTTGTATTGAATGCAGAACCTCTTTCTGAGCACCATACAGGCGACTATCTTGAAACTGTATTTGAAAAGATGCTGACAAAATGGAAGATTTCATTAAATGAAGTGTACTGCGTAGTCAGGGATTCGGGCACAAATATAAAAAAAGCACTTTCTCTGGCAAGAGTGAAAAATATAGATTGCTTTGCACACCAAACTCAGATAGTAGTTAAAAATTCCATTATGAGTCAAAAATGTGTATCCGATTTAATAACCAAATGTAGGTTAATTGCTACGCATTTCAATCACTCCGTTGTAGCCCAAAATGAGCTGAAGCAAATACAAACAAGATTAAATGTTCGTCCACTTTCTGTCATGCAAGATATTCAAACACACTGGAATAGTAGTTTGCATATGCTTGAGAAGATGAGCGAAATTAATGAGGCCATTTGCCTTTTTGCTTCAAGCAGCACAAAAATAAAGCCTCTAACAGCTGACGAAAATGACATTTTAAATAATTGTATTAATATCCTTAAGCCTTTTGAAGAATTAACAAAGACTATAAGTTCAGCTGAATCATGTTTGTCAGATGTGATACCACTTGTTTCAACATTGAAAGTTGTGTTAACAAATGTTATTAAGTCTAAGGGAGTTTCAAGGATGACTGAAACATTAATGAAGGAGATGAACGACAGATTTGAAAACCTGGAAAATGATGATGCTTATACAATTGCAACCTTTTTAGATCCTAGGTACAAAACAAAATTTTTTAAACCACTTGTTTCTCAGAATGTTAAAATCAAATTAGGATGCTTATCCGATGAGATGATAGAAACAGCTAAAATAACGCCTTTCAAGAAAAAGCAAAAGCTCTCAGATACAAAAGAAACAAAATCTGTTAGCTTAAGCATTGCTAAATCAATGAAAGATCTTCTAGCTTCCAGCAGTGATGAAGAATCACAGTCAGAAGTGTCAAAGGATACAATATCGATTATTGAAAATTATCTGAAACTCCCACGTTTGGAGGCAGATAAAGACCAACTGGTTTGGTGGAAAGATAATTGCAAAAATTTCCCTTTTCTTGCTGAGTTGGCAAGGACTTATTTAGCATGTCCTTCAACTAGTGTTGCTAGTGAGCGTCTTTTCAGTGGAGCAGGCCTCATTTACGACGAAAAGCGAACCAAACTTTCACCTGAAAGAGCCCAAAAGCTTTTATTTCTAAAAAATAACTTACCAATTATTAACTTCAAATGGAATATGTGAAACTGTGAAGTGTGAAAGTAATACTGAATTACTGGCTATATATATATATATATATATATATATATATATATATATATATATATATATATATATATATATATATATATATATATATATATATATATATATATATATATATATATATATATATACCTTTTTCCAAATGGGTGGAGGTTGGGGAAAGAGGTTGGTGGGGTGTTCAAGAGTTGGGTCCCCGTCCCACACCCTGGTAACATAGATTCTGGATATTATATTTAAAATTCCAAGAATCTATGGCAAAAACTCTTAAAAAATTAAACTATCCGCATCCGCGGATAGTAAAAAATTACTATCCGGTCCACCTCTAATATATATATATATATATATATATATATATATATATATATATATATATATATATATATATATATATATATATATATATATATATATATATATATATATATATATTCTTAACATTAAAATAAATTGGTATCAGTAAATTTTTAGGTATCGGTATCAGTGAATTTGAAAGTCTTGGTATCGCGCTCCATCCCTAATATATATATATATATATATATATTATATATATATATATATATATATATATATATTATATATATATATATATATATATATATATATATATATGACAGGGACCTGGCTAACCCTGGCCAATTTTTCTGACCTCGGCCCTGCAAAAAATCAAGGAAAACCGGGGTTAAAATGGGAAATTATACTTGAGGGGACAATCCAATTTAAAAATTTTTTTTTTATTTTCAGCCGATTCTCGTGAAATTTTCAGTGTATATAGTGTATTTCCGGGTGATAAAAATCAATTTCTAACGTTTTTCTGAGTGTAACTATTAAAAAAATTTTTTTTTTTGGAGGGGAGGGGGGAAATTTGACATTTTTAAAATGAATGGCAGAGTCAAACCACTTTTCAGAATGTCCTGAAATTTGTACTGTATATTCAGAATTCTATTGGCACCTAAAACTTGTAACAGACTTTTGTTCCCAGACTTATAGAAAAATGTTATAAGCCCAAAACTGAATAAGTATCGAAAAAACAATTTTTTGAAAAAAATTTTTTTTTAAACAAAACTACAACTATAACATTTTGGTGGGTGTCTAGAGGAGGGATGGGCTGATTCTCCTGATATTTTTGACCAAATTTCAAAAATTCTCAGTTTGAGAAGCTATATTTCGCTTCAAACAAATAGCATTTAATAATTATATATATATATATATATATATATATATATATATATATATATATATATATATATATATATATATATATATATATATATATATATATATATATAATTTTTTGTCTCTGGTGGGCAAAGGTTGAAGGCCCACCAAATTCCACCAGAATTTGAGAACATTCTGAATTTGATCACTAATGGTGACATAATCCAACAATTGATGCTTAATAGTGAGCAAGTCAAAGGAAGCTGGGGAAACATAATTGGAGTGTGTTCCAGACTTTACCAGTAGAGTACATGTAAGAGTGAGCATAGGGTTAAGTCTTGGGTCGGAGAGTTGGACAGAGAAAGGATGAGACTATGTAGAAAGTCGTGTCGCACAAGCCCTTCTCAATGGAGGTATGCGATGTGAGTTCAGAAAAGCAATGTCCGTTGTAATAACTATCGTAAAGAGAGAGTGACGCAACAATTCGACGGGAAGAGATTGGAGAGAGTTAGGAGCAAAAAGATTTTATAAGACGAAAAGCCCTAAACTCCACCTTTTCGAGAATAGCTGTATGTGCGGAACCACCGCAGATGTGGGAGGTGTACCCCATACAGGGGTGATCAACATCCCTGTGCAGAGCAAGCAACTGAGGTGGCGTGAAAAACCCACGAAGGCGCCTGAGAACACCCAACATCTTTAAAAGCTGTTTAGAGAGAGAAATAATGCGATCTTTCCAAGAAAGATCACGAGAAAAAGAAACACCGAGAATATCGAGGACAGATGAAGGTTTGAGTTGAGAGTTTTCAAAGAAATCATAGTTGTGTGGAAGATTGTCGAGTAGAAAGATGGAGGAATTGAGTTTTTGAGGCATTGAAAATGACCATGTTTTCTCTGCCCTAATTTGAAATACGAGAAAGATCAGAGGTCAGTTGCTCCAAGGCCATCCTTCTTGAATCTATCAACTGTTGTTGGGAGGGACGTCTTTCAAATTGAAAGGAGTAATGAAGGGTGGAGTCATCGGCATAGGAGTGTATAGGAGACTAAGTAATAGAGAGAAGATAATTGAATAAAATTAGAAAAAGAGTTGGAGATAGGACAGATCCTTGAGGAACACCACTATTTATATATTTATAGGAAGGACGGTGGCCATCTACAACAGCTGCTATAGAATGACTGAAAAGGAAATTAGAGGTCACAGAGATAAGGATAGATTCCGAAATAGGGAAATTTGTAAATTAAAGAATTTTTGATAGTCAGTAGAATTAGGGGATAAATAAATAGAACAAATAAATTTAGTAGTAGAATTGCAAGAGAGCTTTAGCCATAAAGTAGAAAATTCAGGAGACTCCAAATTAGAGACACCAGAGGAAATATCATCATTGCGCACATATGCGCAACAACTGCCTTTGGCTGAAAATTGAGGATAGAGACCGTATGAGGTAACAGAATAAAGTTTGCTCTCAGCACACTCAAGAACCTGAGTTTCGGTTAGAAACAAGAGATGAGGTTTAGAAGAGAGATGGTGTTCGACAAAGGGAAAATTAGGAAAAAGACCGTGAATGTTACAGAAATTAATGAAAAAAGAAGACCGTGCACCGGGGCAAGCCGGACTCCGGGTCATGGCGGCACCATCCCCATCATCAGAGGCTGCCAACTCCCAAGTGATTGTGTGAGAGGTGGAGGTTGAGGGGCATTCTTTGGATGCCGCCCCTCGAAGCAACTCTAATTTTTGCCATTTATTGTTTTATAAAGGTAATGTAAGAGTAAGCACTTGTAAATATGTGGGAACATGTGAAGAAATGGGGTGGAGAGGTAGTGTTATCGTAGATACTCCAGTATGAGGCGAAGGTACACTAGAGAACCTCTGAGAAGGTTAAACGCGAAAAGGAACGAACCAAAGGGTAGTGGAGTGAAAAGGAATGGTCTATGCCCAATGGGGGGTACTTGCATCGCTTCGGGCAGCGCTACGTCCTCCCCATATATATATATATATATATATATATATATATATATATATATATATATATATATATATATATATATATATATATATATATATATATATATATATATATATATATATATATATATATATATATATATATATATATATATATATATATGAACTGACGGGGGCTCGGTTCCGGCAAAAAATCGGAAAACCAGGGTTTGCCTGTCAGGGTTAAAATGGTACTTAAGGGACAGTCCAATTTCAAAAAAAAAAAAAAAAAAAAAAAAAAAAATTAGCTGATTCTCCTGACATTTTCAGTGTAATTTTTTTTTCCACCAGGGAAAAAGTTAATTTCTAGCATTTGAGTATAATTTAAAAAGTTTTTTCTGGAAAATTTGACCCTTTTCAATTGAATGGTGGGGCCAAACCACATTCTGGAATTACCTAAAATATGGATTGTATGTTCATAATTTTATGGGCTACAAAAGCTTCTTACAGACTTTTGTTCCTAGATTTATAGAAAAAATGTAAAGCCAAAAACTGAATATTTAAAAAATTTCAGCTTTGCTGAATGCTGATATTCATAGTAGTATTTTCTTGGAACAAAAGTGGTGTCTATACTTGAGCCTTTTTATAATGTATTCCAATATATTTTGACTTTACAGTTTCAGTAGAGTAGAAATGAAACTCTGTAGCACAAAAATAAATTTTTTGCACAGTGAAAAGTTTTATTTCTACTCTGATGAAGCTATAAGGTCAGAATAAATTGAAATGCATTAATGCCTAATATACTCAGATATTTTGTCCAGTAAATATTAACTTAATTTTACTATAAAAACGTATTTTTATCAGTTTTATTCAGTATGCTGGTTATTAGTCTTATGTAATCCAAAATTACCAGAATACATAAAATCTTTATATATATATATATATATATATATATATATATATATATATATATATATATATATATATATATATATATATATATATATATATATATATATATATATATATATATATATATATATATATATATATTATATATATTTTAGTGGAGAAAGAAGCGTATGCGCAGTTGAAGAGAAACGCAGGAAGATGCGTGCAAGGTAAAGTAAGTAATATATATATATATATATATATATATATATATATATATATATATATATATATAATAAATATATAATATATATATATATATATATATATATATATATAATATATATATATATATATATATATATATATATATATATATATATATATATATAGGTAGGACTTACAGGTTGTGATGGATTTCCTTCACTGACTGAACATGCTGACTCCAACAGTGTTTCCACTTTTGGAAGCATTCCGGAAAATTTTCTTTGGTAAAGGTGTTAGAACTCACTGTATTTACCTGGATGTCTTCAATTGAGTCAGCTTCACTTTTAGTTCAATTATTATTCACGGAAATAGAAATCAGTAGGAACTAATCTGGGAGGAAGCAAAGGTATTTGGAATTTGGTAAAAAATTCCTTGATTGAGAAGGCCACATTATCAAGTGCGTTGTCATCGTGGTGGAGGGCCGATTTTCAGTCTCGCCAGAGTGCATGCAGTTTTCTTTTTTCACGCAAGCGCTGAAGGGCACTTTTATAGTATTCCTGTTTGACTGTCTGCCCTCTAGGAGCAAATTCGTGATGTCCGATGACTGTAGAATAAAAAAAAACTGTCTTCACATTCAACCAACTTTGTCACGCTTTTTCTTCGATCTTGACGAAATAGGACTCATCCAGTGATGATTTTTTGTGCCTTTGTTTCTGGATAATACCTAAGATTTGTTACCTGTAATTTATTTAACATCCGGGTCACTTTCGAACCTATTAATCAGGTCTTGGGACACCATGTCTGTTGTTTCTGCCGATCTGATAGTTTTTTGAATTAATTTTTTGCATCAAATCTTGTTAAAATTGTATGAACAGCGTAGAAACTTAAATTCAGTTCATCGAATATTTCCCTAATTGTTAGGAAAGGTCTAAGTAGAAATGGACGAAATAGTTGGCATAAACACGTACTTAGAGAGCCACAGAATTCCACACAAAACAGAGGTGTCTTAAAGGCGGAGGAATGCGAGTGGCCATTTCCGTCTAGAAAAGAGAAGCACCAACGTCACGTCGCAAAGACAAAGGGTCAGGTTAATCAGATATGAGAGAAGTACTTCCAGCTTCTTTGAGGCAGCTATAGCAACCATTGTGATTTTTTTATTTATTTATTTATTGCCAAGGATGTTTATACTGTGAACAGGAGAGATGGGAGAACCATCGTAAGGAATAGAAAAGTTAAATGTCTTTGAGAGGGAGATTTCTTTAAACTGTTTTTAGAGTTGAATTTTACAAGGTTGAGACTGCCCCACTGGGAAATTCTATTCAGATCAGCAAGAATGGAATCGGAAAGATGAAGACGAGAGGCCACTCTAGATTAAGGTTACCATCCGTCCCGAATTTTTTAGAGGGTAAATCGGGACGGACATTTGTCCCATTTTAGATTTGGCAAAAATTATTCAGCCAGAGAGCGCGTCGCGTTGGAGCAGAAGAAAGCAAAAAAAAATATATATATATATATATATATATATATATATATATATATATATATATATATATATATATATATATATTATATATATATATATATATATATATATATATATATATATATATATATATATATATATATATATATATATATATTTATATATTTTTTTGTGTAGAATGTCCTAATAAACCATGACTTGGTTTTGAAAGCAACATTCGTATTTCTTCTTTGTTAAAAATCACCCTCCTTTATACATCCCTTAAAACCCTTACGGGCAGGGTATTTTGAGGGGAGGGGGCAATGTTCAGAAGCGTCCTGATTTTTGGTCAAAAATATGGTCACCTTACTCTAGATGCAAAAGATGGAGCAGATTTGAAATGAGTAGAAGTGTGGAGGGTCGAGTCATCGGCATATGAATGTATAGTGTTAGATAAGCAGCTGAATTAAGGAATAGAGCAAGAGAGAAGACTTAATTCTGAGGAACACCACTATTGATAGAGAAGGTAGTATTAGTCGCCCCATCAACAAAAGCAGAAATGGAACGATTAGAAAGCTGGACAATAAGCAAGTAAAGAGGAGGAGGAAACCCAAATAGGGTGGCTTGGAAAGCAGTGACGCATACAATACCTGGTCAAATGCCTTAGGTATGTCAATCGTCGCCACACAAATTTCTCCATAGTCCCTAAGGGCAAACCAACCAGGAATCTGTGAGATAGGGAAGTATATTATCAGTAGACGTCGAAAGTCATACTGATGATCAGAAAGAAAGGAATGGGATTCCAGATGATCTAAGAAGTGAGAATTGAGAAGGGTTTCAAAGATCTTAGACAGAATACAAGTGAGTGCTATAAGGCGATAGTTAGGAGGATCAGTGTCTACTTTTCTTCGGAATAAGTTGGACTAATGCTCGCTTCTAACACTGAGGGAAAGTATTAATATACTGGCATAGAGAAGTTAAATGAGTATAAATTTTATTGAGCTTTAATCTAATGCAATTTGAGGTTATAGACAAAAGAGAAAACAGAAAAGACAATTCCTTTTAATTTTCAACCATTTAAATTTTTATACAACATTATAAGAAAACAATATACCTCTATATAAATTATAAAAGAAAGAAAATTTAAGCACTTTTGATGCATAATCATTAATCCATAAATTAAATACATAACTTGCAAAATATATATATATATATATATATATATATATATATATATATATATATATATAATATATATATATATATATATATATATATATATATATATATATATATATATATATATATATATATATATATATATATATATATTATATATATTATATATATATTATATTATTGCAAGTTATGTATTTAATTTATGGATTAATGATTATGCATCAAAACTGCTTAAATTTTCTTTCATTTATAATTTATTTAGAGGAATATTGTTTTCTAATAATGTTGTATAAAAATTTAAGTGGTTGAAAATTAAAAGGAATTGTCTTTTCTGTTTTCTCTTTTGTCTATAACCTCAAATTGCATTAGATTAAAGCTCAATTAAATTTTGTTGAAGATTTGATTGAATATATATTAGGAATTCTAAACTCTAACAGTTCTATATTGGATAAATTATATTACTGAAGATCAGATTCTCTTGTATTAACCTATATGAAATCTTGAACCAAATATTAAGGAAGTTATATTTCTAATATATAAATTACTTTAAAGTTTTTTAACACAGTAAGAAGGAACTAATATATCTGTTGTATCATTATGTATCAAAAAATATGACAAAAAAAAAAAAAAAAAAAAAAAAAAAAAAAGTTATTTTAAAAATCAAAAAAATTGATTTTTTTTGATTTTTTTTGATTTTTTTAAAAAAAAAAAATCACCAACCCTGATATATATTATATATATATATATATATATATATATATATATATATATATATATATATATATATATAATATATATATATATATATATATATATATATATATATATATATATATATATATATATCGGGATGTCATATTTTCTAATTTGCGGATGCGGATGGATTAATATATATATATATATATATATATATATATATATATATATATATATATATATATATATATATATATATATATATATATATATATATATATATATATATATATATATATATATATATATATATATATATATATATATATATATATATATATATATATATAATTTTTTTTCAGGTGAACTACTATTGGAAATGAAAATGACCATCTCTGAATATTAAGTAATATCGAGTAATAAATTTTTACTTAATTTGTTTTTAATTTTCCCTTAAAAGCTGAATAGTGTACAAGATTTTTATGCTGTAGGTAAAATAAAGATCCCAAATTTTGTGCAATGATAATGAGGCAGTTAACCCACATGCCTTTTTATATTTGCAAGAATGACGATGATAGATTTTTTATTTACAATTTTTAAAATGTTTTGGATTTAAAACTATTTGGCAAACAAATTAACGAATTGTTCGTTCCGATAGAAACCATTGTAGTGTAGTTTACAATATAGTTTAGCTATGTTAAAGTTTGTGGTTGACAAGTATTCACTTAAACCCTAGAGTTATATATATATACACACACACACACGGCTCCGTCGATCTAGCAATCGAGAGGTCCAGGGTTCGAGGCCTGGCCGGAGCGGGAAATGTGAGCGATTTCTCCTTGCGCATAGTTCCGAATGACTCAGTCGTTAAACTAGTACATCAGTGGAGTGCTCTTGCCACTGATGGGAATAATCTTCGCGGTATCCGCCGTGGGCCCTTGAAACCCAGGGATCTTCCTCGAAAGATCCCACTGACAGGACTTAGTCCTACCTTGGGGAAGGTGATTTTTTGTGATCATACATATATATATAAAGATGGTAGTTGTTGACTTCGAAGGCATTTGAACATATGGGTATAGAAACGTTCGGGGGCTGCCTAAAAGTTTTAACACACCCACCCCTTCAATAAAATTGAACCCAATGTCTACTTTTTCAACGACGTAACGTCACTCGTTCACAATGTAACGCGTTAATAGTTTTCAGACTAATGAGTTTTTAAACCATTTTATCAAAAGTATAGGTGGTGATGTAAAATTCTCATTGCAGTATTCTAAGAGAATTGCAACTGCTCTGCAGAATGTTTGACTATAAAACTGGTTGCTTCCATAGTTTTAAGCATGTAAGTCGACCTGGTAATTTTATTTTTAAAATCTAGCCTGTTTCCCGAAAATTTTGATACACTGCAAGATTATTTACCGATCTGGAGAAATTTGATTGTGGAAATCAGAAATGTCTTAGAAATGCTAGCTGGTTACAGAACGGCTGTTTGAGAAACTACACAGACTACCATGGTGGCGAATGGCTTGGGCTACCGATTAGAGATTCCAATATTTTAAACGTATATATATATATATATATATATATATATATATATATATATATATATATATATATATATATTATATATTATATATATATATTATTATATATATATATATATATATATAACATTCATAACTTAAACCAAATTTGCTTTAACTAAAATTTATGGTTTTGTCGAGAAGATACTCCAATATTTTTTTTTTTTAAGGCAACGTTGCTGTTATAACTAATTATAATAGTTTCAAATAAGGTTTGTAGAGGAACAATTGTCAAATATATTTTTTATAGATATTTTTTAAATTTAAATGTCTAAAATATCTAATTCTTATACTAGTTCGTCTTTACCTACCCTGGACTTGGTTTTCTAAGCAAACCGGCCTAACTATGCAAACGCCGATTTATTCTGTCCTTTAGATTAATTATATATATTATATATATATATATATATATATTATATATATATATATATATATATATATATATATATATATATATATATATATATATAGTAATATATAATATTATATATATATATATAATATATATATTATATTATATATTATTATATTATATATTCCCTCTGGTAGGCAAAGTCCAGAGACCGATAAAGCTACCAGAAGTCGGAACATGGTCAAATTAAAGGCCACATGACTATACCTCGCGTTTGAAGGTTTTAAGTCATAGGAAATTGTGTTCCAGTTTACCAGTGGTTATATGTTAAGATTGAGCATAGAGTTAAATCTGAGTTAGAGAGTTGGACAGAGAAAGACTGTGACTAAGGCTTATGCACAGCCCTTCTGAATGGAGGAGGTATGCGACGAGAGAGTTCAGAAGAGCAGTGTCCATTGTAATACCGATAGTCGAGAGAGTGACGCAACAATTCTACGGGCAGAAAGAGATTGGAGAGTTGATAAGGAGAAAAGCTCTAAACTCCACCTTTTCCAGGAGAGCTGTATGAGTGGACACCCAGATGTGTGACGCATACTCCATACAGGAGCGAACAACACCCCTATACAGAGCAAGCAATTGGGGTGGCGTAAAGAAACCGCGAAGGCGACTCAGAACACCCAACCTCTTAAAAGTTTGTTTAGAAAGAGAAATAATGTGATCTTTCCAAGAAAGATCACGAGAAAAAGAAACACCAAGAATATTAAGGAGAGATGAAGGTTTGAGTTGTGTGTTTTCGAAGAATATAGTTGTGTGGAAGATTGTGACGAGTAGAGAGATTGAGGAATTGAAAACGACCATGCTTTCTCTGCCCCGATTTGAAGTGAGAGATAGATCAGAGGTCAGCTGCTCCAAGGAAACTCTCCTTGCTTCTATTTACTGTTGCTTGGAGGGGAGCCTTTCAAAATGAAAA
>SEYY01016533.1:0-2500 GCA_009176605.1 Armadillidium nasatum
ACAACCAAAATTCTTTAAAAGTGAATTTTTCGGCCAGTCGAATCTTAACGTTGTAAAAGGATACCCACACGAAAAAAAAAAAAAAAAAAAAAAAAAAAAGGAAAGAAGGCGAAGAGGAAGGGGCATTTCGGAGCAAGCGAAAATGATCTTTATAAAAGGAAAGCAAACGACGTGTGCGCGAGGAAGGAAAAAGGAAACAAACAGATACTTTCAAATTGTGTGTGCACGCACAGGGAAAACATACACAACCGATGAAGCTCAAGAAGCCGACAAGCATAAAACGGAAAACAAAGAAAACAAGAACGAACTCACTTGCCTCACTAAAGAACAGAAAGAGGCTTAGAAGTCGTAAATTCGGAAGAAAAATTTTGGGGGAGAGCATTTTATTTATAAACTCCCAAAAGCTACGAGCTGTCCGTTGGAAGTTGACTTGCTAGGAAAGAAGAAAAAAGAAAAATAAATAATAATAATAAAAAAAAAAAAAAAAAAAAAAAAAAAAAAAAAAAAAAAAAAAAAAAAAAAAAAGAAAAAAAAAAATAAATAAATAATCGTTAATAATAATAAAAATAATAAATAAAAATAAATATAATAATAATAATAATAATAATAATAAATAATAATAATAGTGAGAATAATTAATAATAGTAAAAATTAATAATATAATAATAATAATAATAATAATAGTGCAAATAAAATAAAAAGAAAAATGGAAGTAAATAATTGTATTAATAATAATAATAATAATATTGATGGTAAAAATAATATTGCTAGATTAATTAAGAGTAGCACCCCGCTCTTAGTTGCATGAGAAAGCACAGAAGAGGAGAATAAGCAGGAACCGTGCCGAAGACCGAGAAAAAAAAAAAAAAAAAAATGAAATGAAGGTATGACGGTAGAGCCAGTAAGGAAGAAGTCTCAGTTAGATCTTGAATTCAGAACAAGTGTGGTTTTTAAGGGGTGTGTGTAAGGAGAGCAGTGACCCCCTACCTTAAGGAGTAGCAATAACCCTTCCTAAGACGGAGAGAGAGAGAGCCGAAAATGGCCCCCCCCCCGCCGAAAGATATTGCTAAGCAAAAACCCTTATGTCACCAGACACCCTTAAACAAGCTTTACTGACGGATCCAAGTAATGCTGAAAATTTTCCAATTACCTTTAAACTTTGAAAAATTTTCGGGGGGGTAAAACAGCTTGTTCTAACCGGCACAACTCCTCACCCCCCTCGTGCCATCAGAATCTGTATTAAGTCGGCATTTCTTGTTTAACTCTCTTGCTTAATTATAATGCGTGTTATTTTATAAATTAATCATTATGAAACTAAAGGTTGTTATAACCCTTAACGATATACTAATTATTAGTTAATTTTTGTTAAGATAACAATTACTAAAGTTGTAATAATGATGCTTTAAAACGGCACGTAGATTAAACCGACCAATGAGAAGCTCCTAAAGTGAGACGCCTTCAAAAAGAGAAAGAGAAAAGAGAGAGGAGCCAGGAGTCTAGCGAGCGACACAGTCTTGGGTAGGGGCTCGCGCTCTGTAATCCCCAAGGCAAGCTAGATGAAACAAACAACTAATTAAATACTGAAATTAGCAATCAATGCTAATTAATAAACAAGATCTTAAGTGCGCAATCTGCTTTTAAATATATCTAGTGATTTATTGGAAAATAACCATTACCTTGCTTGGGGCATTGTTGCCTCTCATTTTACCATATCATTTTGCATCTGTGCATTTTAATAAAGGAATACTAAGATAATTGCGTTTGGAGTTAAGTACCTAAATTAACATATTTGTCCATATATATATATTATATATATATATATATATATATATATATATATATATATATATATATATATATATATATATATATATATATATATATATATATATATATAGTAGTGAGGGTTGCACTTTCATGGACACTTCCGGTTTTCAAACCGGATAACCGGACCTGAAAAACTGCAGTTTTTCTCCAATTTCAAAAAAATTTCAAATTTTTCCTCAACTTTCCGCGATTTTTCTACCTTTATGCCCCGATCTCCCTATTTCATTCCAATTTTCATCAAATTTCCTAATTTTACCCCTATTTTCATCAACTTTCTATGATTTTCTACCTTTAACCCACGATTTTCATCAATTTTCACTATTTTCCCCATTTTTTTCACCAAATTTCCCTTTTTTTCCCCATTTTTTTCACCAAACTTTCCTATTTTTCCCTAATTTTTCTACCTTTACATCACGATTTTCGAAGCAATGCCGTGATTGAAGTCGGATTTCGCGAGGATTTGGCCCGGATATTCGCGCTGAGTTAGTCGGAATTTCGCAAAGATTTCGCCCGGATTTGGGAATTTTAATCGGACAAACGGTTCTTATTCCGGTTTAGACCCGACATATTTAAATATCAATTTACTTTATTCACACACGTCCGTCTTCTTCTTACCCTGGTACCTCAAGGAGTCTATCCGATACATTTAAACAGAATACTTACAAACTTCATT
>SEYY01016533.1:5000-17763 GCA_009176605.1 Armadillidium nasatum
GAGTTTTTAAAGAGTTGAATTTCACAAGGTTGAGACGACCCCACTGGGAAATTCTATCCAGATCTGCAAGAATGGAATCGGAAAGATGTAGACGAGAAGCAACTCTAGATGCAAAGGAAAGAGCAGATTTGAAATGAGTAGAAGAATGGAGGGTTGAGTCATCGGCATATGAATGTATATTGTTAGATGAACAGCTGAGAAGATCATTAATGAAAAGTAAGAATAGAGTAGGAGACAAGACAGAACCCTGAGGAACACCACTATTGACAGGAAAGGAAGAAGAAGTCGCTCCATCAACAACAGCCGAAACGGAACGATTAGAAAGAAAACTAGACATAAGTAAGCAAAGAGAAGAAGGAAACCCAAAGGAGGGGAGCTTGGAAAGCAGTGACGCATGCCATACCCGGTCAAACGCCTTAGATATGTCAAGCGCCACCACGTAAGTCTCCCCATGGTCCCTAAGGGCAGAAGACCATAGATCTGTGAGATAGGAAAGTATATCACCAGTAGACCTCGAACGACGAAAGCCATACTGATGATCAGAAAGAAGGGAATGAGATTCCAGATGATCTAAGAAGTGAGAGTTAAGAAGGGTTTCAAAGATCTTAGACAGAATACAAGTGAGAGCTATAGGGCGATAGTTGGAAGGATCAGAGCGGCTACCTTTCTTCGGAATAGGTTGGACTATTGCGCGCTTCCAACACTGAGGGAAAGTACTAGTATTGAGGCATAGAGAGAAAAGTTGATCCGGGCCGCTTGCCTTCCTGACGTTCATAGACTTCAGAAGCCCATGCACCTGGTCAAATGAAATCACAGGCAAAGGCATGGGACCTCTGAGAGGAGAAGAAGTAGGAGGAGGATTGCCGGAGTCGTCCAGGGTAGAATTAGAGGAGAATAGGAGGCCGAAGAGATTAGCCTTTTCAGTTGGAGTGTTAGCAACAGAACCATCAGAGCGAATAAGAGGAGGAAAGGAAGATTTACAGAAATTGTTGGAGATGTTTTTGGCAAGAGGCCAGAAAGATTTTTCAGTAGGAGAATTTAGGAGCTCAGCACACCTTCGTTTGGTGAAAGTCTGCTTTGCTCGTCGAAGAATATCCCTGCAACGATTCCGATCTGAATGAAAATTAGCTAGAGTGATAGGAGAAGGAGAATTTTTCCACTGTCGATACGCAATACGCAATGTCTCTAGCCTGAATGGCACGAGAACAAGCACGATCGAACCATGGATTTTGAGGAGAGAAGGATTTAGTTGAAGAAGGAATGAACCTGCTCATCCCATCAACAATTACTGCCCCCACCTTATCGGCAGAGACCGAAGCGTCTCTAGAGACAAAGCAGTCACTCCAGGAATAGTTAGCGTAGAAGCAACGCAAATCCCCCCAGTCAGCCCGATCAAAGTGCCAGAAGATACGCTTAGGGCAGGGTGGAGCAGTTGGAGAGAAAGCATGAAAATTAAGACAAATTAGATTGTGGTCGGAGTTACCAATAGGTGCGAAGATAGCATATTTATAGAGAGAAGGACTAGTAGTGAAGCATAAATCAAGAGTGTAAAAGAATTGGTTGGGACGATCTGGAATGTGTGTTGGTTCTTTAATCAGTTGCTCCAGATCGTTGAGAATGCTGAATGATTCGGCCTCCTCTCCCCCTGAATCGGTATGAGAGGAACCTAGCCATTCAGTGTTGTGTACATTGAAATCCCCTAAATAGAGGACCTCAGTATTTGGATGCGAAGATGTAACAGTCTCGTGAGAAGTAGTTAGGTACTCAAAAAAGGTAGAAAAATCTGTTCTATTAGGAGAACAGTAGCAGAAGCACAAGATTATTGAAGTGGTAGGAAGAAAGATTTTAAGCCACAGAACATCGAAGTTAGGAGATTCAAGATTCACAAGACGTGTTACCGGAGTGTTGGTGTTAACATAGGCACAAACTCCACCCTTAGAACGGAAATTATGAAATAAGTTATAGTTAGATATATTATAAAAGTTAGAAGAGGAATTCTTTGATATCTGGGTCTCAGACAAGAGTAAAAAGTTAGGATGAGAATTAGAGAGATGGTATTCTACAGAAGCTAAGTTAGAGTATAAGCCACGGATGTTGGTGAAGTGTATAGAGAATCCACGTCTGCGCACACCAGCCATTCTGCACAAACACTTACAATCAGAATAGACAAATAAAGAGCCAATCTAACAAACTAACAAACACAAACAATCACACGAGCAAACAGACAGACAAACGAAGAGACAAACAAAACAAAACAAAAACGAAATAATGCTTATGTTAAAAACAAATATTAAAACGTTAAAAACACAAACAAAAACAATCACACGAGCAAACAGACAGACAAACGAAGAGACAAACAAAACAAAGTAAAACCGAAATATTGCTTATGTTAAAAGCAAATATTAAAACGTTAAAATTAATAATGGAGATATATAGCTATAAAACTACTATTTAAAACAAAATAATCACTAGAAACTTATCTTAAATTTTTTTCAATCGCTGGTTAATCCCGTTGTAAATTAAACCACTATAGATATTAAATTTTAAAACACAGAAAAATTGATAAAAACAAATTTACTTAGTAGATAAACAATTAATTATAAACGATTAAAAACAATGATACACTAAAATGCACTAAAACACTAATTAAAACGCTTAAGATAAAAAAAAAGCACAAGCACAACACGGAGAACACTCGGACACAACCTTTCACCATGAAAACTAACACACTTATATATATATATATATATATATATATATATATATATATATATATATATATATATATATATATATATATATATATATATATATATATATATATATATATATATATATATATATATATATATATATATATATATATATATATATATATATATATATATATATATATATATATATATATATATATATATATATATATATATATATATATATATATATATATATATATATATATATATATATATATATATATATATATATATATATATATATATATATATATATATATATATATATATATATATATATATATATATATATATATATATATATATATATATATATATATATATATATACGTGGCTTAGAAAAAATGAGTCATAGTAGCTGAGCTGTTATCAATTATCATATTCGCTTCAGACTTATTTCGAATTAGTTGTAAGTTGAACTATGAACTTGCTATGTAGTGGTATCATGTGATTATTGTTATATATATATATATATATATATATATATATATATATATATATATATATATATATATAAATTATACATTTCGGATGGAACCCTGTGCGGTATCAATTACCACCGGTGTTGGAACAATCTTAAATTGACATTCAAAATTAAATGAATAATGAAAATTTGCAGAAAATAGGAAAGTGTTTCAGATAGAACAGAACATAAGGAATTAGTTGTTAATAGAATTTTAAGCATAACAATGATCGTTTATTTTAGAAAATATTCAAACAGCCGGTCGAGTAAATTTGATTGGCATGAATATATATATATATATATATATATATATATATATATATATATATATATATATATATATATATATATATATATATATATATATATATATATATATATATTTCACCTCAGGAGGGCAAAGGTCTGAGGTCCACTAATAGTCCATCAGAGTTAAAGGGAAAGATGGAATCCTGTTCAAATTAAAGTTCGACATTACCTGACACACGGCGTTTGAAGGTGCCTAATCCTTGGAAAGTTGGGAAAATAGATGGTGGAAGTGTGTTCCAGACTTTACCAGTAGAGTACATGTAAGATTGAGCATAGTTGTCAAGTCTGGGATCAGAGAGTTTGACAGAGAAAGGATGAGACTAAGTAGAAAGACGAGTCGCACTAACTCTTCTCTATGGAGGAGGTATGTGACAAGAGAGATCACAAGAGCAAGTACTGAATGTAATAACAGTAATATAGAGAATGTGCCCAACAATTCGAAAGGCCAGAAAGAAATTGAGGACGAGTTAGTATTTTTAGTTTGTATATATATATAAATATATATATATATATATATATATATATATATATATATATATATATATATATATATATATATATATATATATATATATATATATATATATATATATATATATATATATATATATATAATATATATATATATATATATATATATATATATATCAATATTTCATATTGTGTATAATTTCAAACTTATAATAATAATAATAATAATAATAATAATAATAATAATAACAAACACAGAGACCGTTATCAGGTAAATATTTTAAATAACATACATAAAACAAATTTAAATTATTGACATTGTTTATACGGCTTTTCATAAAATTCTTTTTAGTATTCCATAAAATATAATTATATTATCACGTTTTCTTCTATAGAATGATCAGGGTAACATATTCTTTTTATTATTTAAATATACATCCAAAATTCCTGTTATATCATCCGATTATTATCAAGAATTTTGATAGAATATATATATATATATATATATATATATATATATATATATATATATATATATATATATATATATATATATATATATATATATATATATATATATATATATATATATATATATATATATATATATATATATATATATATATATATATATATATATATATATATATATATATATATATATATATATATATATATATATATATATATATATATATATATATATATATATATATATATATATATATATATATATATATATATATATATATATATATATATATATATATATATATATATATATATATATATATATATATATATATATATATATATATATATATATATATATATATGAACATAATTTTTACTGTAAATTCGTTGTATAATGGTATCTGGCAACTTTCTTAAACGCATTCGTATATAAAAAGGGTGAGGTAACTCGGATGGATCACTTATGATCAAGCTTCTGCAGTGGAAACATTACAAACTAAAAGAGCTCTTCATATTCAACTTCTGAAGGTAAATCAAATAAAATTTTTTTCTTGACATTTTTATATTTTATTAGCAAACTCTAAGTTATTTTAAAGAATGTAGTACCAAGTTTATATTAAATTCATTTTTCATTTCAACTTCATACAAATTTTTTTTTTTAAATTAATTTCTAAAATAAATATTAAATTTGTATTTAATTTCTAAAAAAAATTTAATTTATTTCTTTTTATTTTTATTTTTTTTTTTTAAATTTCTTAATTTTCTTTTTTTTCCACTAAATTATGTACCCAACAGCATAAAGATCCTAAAGATCCTTGATATCAACAGGGAGAGGGGGGGGGATGAAGGCGCATCACCCAACACCCGTTGATATCATGGTTTTTCATGCTTTCCGTGTTTCCCGTAATAAATTTCCCTTGTATTTCACCACTTATGCGGATATTTTTTTAAAATTAAAAATTAAATATTAATTTTCTTTTTATCTGTAAGTTTGATGTTAATTAACTTCACATACAACCATACTAAAAAATCTATTTTGTTTTCAGAATAATTCGACATCTTTGCCTGTTTATTAACTTAGTTACTGCTACCAATCTGCAAAGATGGTAAATACATATATATATATATATATATATATATATATATATATATATATATATATATATATATATATATATATATATATATATATATATATATATATATATATATATATATATATATATATATATATATATATATATATATATATATATATATATATATATATATATATATATATATATATATATATATATGTATATATATATATATAGAGAGAGAGAGAAAGAGAAAGTACAGACATATATATATATATATATATATATATAATATATATATATATATATATATATATATATATATATATATATATATATATATATATATATATATATATATATATATATATATATATATATATATATATATATATAGTGTTTAGCTCTCTTGGTGAAAGGTTGTGTTTTATAGTTCTCTATTGCCAGTGTGTGTGCTTGTTTTGTTTTTTTGTGTGTGTGTGTTTGTGTTTTTTTTTTGTGTTAAATGTGTTGTTCATTTATTTTTCTTCAGTGTTCTGTGTTTTAATTTTTTAGTGTTTTTAATTAATTATAGGTTATTTTATTGTCAGTGAAGTTTGACGAGTTAAATATAAGTATGGTTTTTAATTTTACCGTAAGTAAACTTTTACTGTTTTAAACTTGCTACTTATTTTCATCGATCTATAAATTGAATTTCTGTAGTATAAATTTTACATCATAATTTGTTTTAATAATTATAGCTTTAACATTTTCAAAATTGATTTTAATAGTTTTAATAATTTTAACAATAATTATTTTAATTAGGTTACTGTATTGTGTGCTAGCGTGTGTGCATGTGCGCTTGTGGGAGTGAGTTAGTGAGTGCGTGTGTGTGTGCGAGCGTGCTTGTCTGAGTGTGTGAGTGCGTGCGTGATTATTTTTTATTTATTTTTTTTTTTAAATGCCTAATTTGAGTGTTCGTGGTGCTGGGCGTAGACGGGGGCTTTCTATTACCTTTGCTAACGTTTGTGGCTTTCGATCTAATCTCGCGTCTGTTGAACACTACCTCACTACCTCTATTCCTAACCTTTTACTTCTGTCTGAGACCAAGCTGGAAAGGGATTCTTTCTCTAGCAATCTTAATGTCTCTAACTACAACTTTTTTCACAATTTCCGTCTAAATGGCGGAGTCTGTGCCTATATTAACATTAACACTCCTGTGACACGTCTCGTAAATCTAGAATCTCCTAATTTCGACTTGGTATGGCTTAAAATCTGTCTTCCTACTACTACAATTATCTTGTGCTTCTGCTAATGCTCCCCTAATGGAACAGATTTTCCAGTCTTTTTTCAATGTCTTACTACTACTCACGAGACTGTCACTTCTTCTCATCCAAATGCTGAGGTCCTCTATTTAGGGGATTTCAACGTACACCACACTGAGTGGTTGGGTTCCTCTCATACTGATACAGGTGGGAGGGAGGCCAATTCATTCAGCATTCTAAATGATCTGGAGCAGTTGATTAGGGAACCAACACACATTCCAGATCGTCCTAACCAATTCTTGAATACACTTGATTTATGCTTCACCACTACTCCTTCTAGTTATAAATACACCATTTTCCCTCCTATTGGTAACTCTAACCATAATCTTATAGCTCTTAGTTATAATGCTTTCTCTCCAACAGCTCCACTATGCCCTAAACGTACTTTATGGCACTTTAATCGGGCTAATTGGGGGGCAATGCGCCGCTTCTTTGCTAACTATCATTGGAATGAATCTTGCTTTGTCTCGGGGGACGCTTCTGTCTCTGCTGAAAAGGTAGGGGCAGTAATCCTTGAAGGGATGGGCAGATTCATTCCATCTTCAACTAAATATTTTTCTCCTCAAAATCCATGGTTCGATGGCAATTGTTCTCTTGCCCTCCGGGAGAGAGACAATGCTTGTCGTGAATGGAAAAACTCTCCTACTCCTATCACTCTTGCTAATTTTCATTCAGCCCGGAATCGTTGCAGGGATGTTCTTCGACGGACTAAGCGTACTTTCATTAAAAGGAAGTGCGCTGACCTCCATGGCTCTCCTACTGATAAAAATTTCTGGCCTCTTGTCAAAAATATCTCTAACAACTTCTGTAAATCTGCCTTTCCTCCTCTTATTCGCTCTGATGGTTCTGTAGCTAATACTCCTTCTGAAAAGGCTAATCTCTTGGGCCTCCTTTTTTCTTCTAATTCCACCCTGCTCGATTCTGGAATCCCTCCTCCTACTCCTTCTCCTCTCATTTGTCCCATGCCTCTACCTATAATTACTCATGATCGAGTGCTTGGGATCCTGAAATCTATGAACGTCAGGAAGGCCAGTGGCCCGGATGGCATTCCCCCTCGTGTTCTGAGGGAGTGTGCTTCCGCATTGGCCCCTGTCCTCGTTCAGTTCTACTCTCTATGCCTTAATACTAATACTTTTCCTCTATGCTGGAAGCGTGCGTTGGTTCAGCCGATCCCGAAAAAAGGTAGCCGTTCTGACCCTTCTAACTATCGACCTATAGCTCTCACTTGTGTTCTACCTAAAATTTTTGAAACTCTCCTCAACTCTCATTTCCTGGATCATTTGGAGTCTCATTCTCTTCTCTCTGATCACCAGTATGGCTTTCGTCGCTCGAGGTCAACTGGTGACATACTTTCCTATCTTACTGATCTATGATCTTCTGTCCTTAGGGACTTCGGGGAGTCTTGTGTGGTGGCGCTTGACATATCCAAGGCTTTCGACCGGGTATGGCATGCGTCACTGCTCTCTAAGCTCCCTTCCTTTGGGTTTCCTCCTTCTCTTTGATTACTCCTGTCTAGTTTTCTCTCAGATCGTTCCATTTCGGCAGTTGTAGATGGAGCGACCTCTTTCTCCTTTTCTGTCAACTGTAGTGTTCCTCAGGGTTCTATTTTATCTCCAACCTTATTCTTACTTTTCATCAACGATCTTCTCCACTGCACTTCTAACTCTGTTCACTCTTATGCTGATGATTCAACTTTAAATTCTTCTACTCATTTCAAATCTGCTCCCTCTTTTGCTTCTAGACTTGCTTCTCGTCTTCAACTTTCCGATTCTATTCTTGCCGATCTGGATGGAATTTCCCGGTGGGGACATAGCAACCTTGTGAAATTCAACTCTTTAAAAACTCAACTTCTTCACATCTCCCTCTCAAAAACACCTCCTAACTTTCCTATCCTCTTCGATGACTCTCCCGTCTCACCTGTAAATAACATTAACATTCTTGGTCTAAACATAATCAACAAACTGTCTTGGAAACCACATATCACAATTGTTGCTAAAGCTGCCTCTAAGAAGCTGGGAGTTCTGTTCAGGTTGCGAGAGTTTTTTCCTTATGAGCAGTTACTCCAGATATATAAGGGTCTTATTCGCCCTTGTATGGAGTACTGTTCTCACATTTTGGGGGGCTCTGGCTCCTCCTCTCTTCTGGATTTGGTTGAGTTAAAAGCTATGAGATTAATAAACTGTCCCCTACTTTTAAACTCTCTTGACCCTCTGTCCCTGCGACGTGAGGTTGGCGCGCTATCTCTTTTCTACAGGTACTACAATGGCAGGTGCTCGAGGGAATTGGCCTCTCGCATTCCTCCACCGTTGCGTCGTCCTCGTTGCACGAGGGGGGCCCTGCTTTCGCACCAATTTTGTGTGTACGTAGGGAATCCTAGGCTAGCCCGTTGTGGTACCTCCTTCTTTCCAGCCACCTCTATTCTGTAGAATTCTCTACCATCTTCTATTTTTCCAACTGTATTTAATCTTCCACTCTTTAAGTCTTCCGTCTGCGCCCACCTGAGGGCTGTGTGTTAGGTGTGTGTGTTTGTATGGGTTTTGTTCTTGTGTGTGTGCCCACTCCTTGAAAAGGGCTCTGCCCGTGAGTGGTGGCGTTTTGTAAAATATATATATATATATATATATATATATATATATATATATATATATATATATATATATATATATATATATATATATATATATATATATATAATATATATATATATATATATATAAATATATATACTTACAGGTGACTCCAATTGCATCATCCTCTAATGCTAGTAAAAAGCAAAGAACCTCTATAGCTGATATAACACATGATTCGATGGAACGTCTCAAACCTAACATGGATAGACACACCTACACAGATCGTGTACGTGATGCCGACTTCTTTAACAGCCAGAGAGGTCTTGAGGCCTCGTTTGAGTTGGTCATTCGAGAAGTCGTGGATACTCTCCTAAGAGATCTCCAATATGATTCTTCGAACATAAGAGCTAGTGTCAATTTCAGTTTCAATGATGGAGCACCACGCGAACAACAGTATTTTGTCAATATTAATTGGAGAGATGTAGCAGCCTCTAACACCGTAGGTGAAATGATGAGGAGATTGGAGGGATCATTTCAGTCAGCTGATAAAGCAACGTTTTCTAAATTTAAAGTTGTTATAAAGATATTTCGGATGGCAAAGGGAAATAGAGTGACAAAATCATCGAAGGATGGAAAAAACACTCATTAGTTCACACCTATGAACATTTCCTTTGATCATCCTCGTATCACTAAATTCCATCTTAAGGAGGGGGCTGTTGGCTGTGCCTTTAGGGCAATTGTGTTATTTAGAAAAACAGTTCGTCAAGGAATGAAGAGGGAGAATATAAAAGCTAGTAGTATTGTATCCAATGCTAGAGGTTTAGCTAAGGCTTGTAATCTTTAATATGAAGATCCTTTCGTTGCATCCGATTTTGAAAAAATAGAGAAAGTCGAGAAGTGTAGGATCATTGTGTTTGCAAGTGAAGGGAATGGTGTGAATGTTGTTTACACACCATCCAATGAAAATCGTAATGATCCGTTATTTATTCTCGGCTATGAAAATGAACACTATTACGCCATATCTGAAGATAAACTAAAACTGTGTTTTAGTAATACAAAGGAAAAAGGAAGGTACAGAAATGGGATTTTTTGTACTTACTGTTACAAATTTAACAGTAATAATATTTCGCAGAAATTAGACTGTGAACATTACTGGTGCCGTCAATGCCTCAACGAGAAATGCAAGGGATCGGTGGGGCATGACTTTAAAATCTTTGTTGAATGTAATGAATGTAATCGTGAATTTTATGATATTGACTGCTACAACATGCATAAAACTAATAAAGGAAAGGATAACACGTGTAAGAAAATAAAAAACTGCAATTTATGTTTCACACAAATTAAAGCCATTCGTGTGAGGTCAATTTAAACATGACTGTACAAAAGCGTTCTGTAAGATTTGTAGTACAAAGTATGAGCCTAAAGAGGACGAATACCACATATGTTATATGAAAAAGAAAGAAAAGAAGAAGAAGAAAAAGAGTGAAGACCCATCGGCCTTCACTTGTTATTATGACATTGAAACTTATCAACAAAATAAAGGTGTAAATAATAGAGGTCTCAAAATAATTGAGATGATACCTTATCTGTTAGTATGCCAAATGATATGTGACTTGTGTACAGATAAGGAAGGAGAGAATACGTGTGATTATTGTGGACCTAGAACCAGGACATTCAAGATGGATGGTGATGAAAGTCCTGTGGATGCATTTATTGAGTTTTTAATGAGTTTCTCAGACAAACACCAAAATTCAAAAGTAATTGTCGCTGCCCACAATGGTGCGAAGTTTGACCACCAATTCATTTATGCCTCTCTACTAACACACCCTAACACACTAGCCATTAGTGATGATCCAATAAAAAGAGGTAACAAGATCATCTCTATGGGATCGAATAGAAACATCGTATATAGAGATACATTGTTGTTCATGCCATGTGCTTTGAAGAACATGCCTAAGTGCATGGGCTTAACAGAAGAAGGAGTATCCAAAGGATTTTTTCCTTATTCATTTTTAAATGAAAATACATTAAATTATAAAGGAAAGATCCCTGACAGTAAATTTTTTGAAACTAGTAAATTATTTGGTAGTGAAAAGAATGATTTTAATGAATATTATACTAGTTTTGAAAACAAAGAATATAATATTTTTGAAGAATGCATGAAGTATTGTGTCAGTGATGTTGATATTTTAAGAAAGTGTTTTGAAAAATTTAGAACAAGCTTCATTAAAGCTTTCAATATTGATTGTTTGGCTGACTGTACAACAATCGCGTCGTTATGTTATGCGGTTTATAAAAATGTATCTATGCCACAAGAGAAAATAACGATTTTAGGGAGAGAGAAAGAGAGAATTCAAAAATTTTCACCTATGAAGCAATTAAATGGATGTTGTACCAAGAAAAAATCAACAAAATAAGTATTAGACATGCACGCAATGGCGGGGAAAAATCATTTAAAATTAAGAATGCATGGTTATACCCTGACGATTTTGGTTATGTTAAAGGCGTAAAAACTGTGTTTTTATATAATGGTTGTGCATGGCATGGTCACAGAAACTGTTATAATGGGAAAGGTGTGTTTGGTGAAGTTTCTGCTGAAGACAGATATTATAATACGATGAAACAAGAGCAGGTATATAAAGAAAACGGCTTTAATGTTGTTAGAATATGGGAATGTGAATGGAAAGAACAGAAGAAAAGCACCATACAAGATCCTGATGATGCTCGTAAAAATATAACTGTTGGTGAATATGCTAATCGCATCAGTAATGATACAGTGAATAACAGACTTATAATAGATGATTCGTTATTTGGTGGCAGAACTGAACCTTTTGTTCACTACTATCCACCAACAGAGGGTAAAAAGATCATGTATTTGGGTTATACATCTCTTTACCCATATGTACAAAATCGTATGAAATATCCTTGTGGACCCCCAGAGAAACTTGTATGGGATAAAGTGAAAGATATTGAATCCTTTGAAAAAAGACTTGATGAAAAATATTTTGGCGTGGCGTTTATAAAAATACTACCACCCCAGAACTTATATATTCTTGTACTGGCTGAAAGAGTTGAAAAAAGATTAATTAATGTTCCCGCTCTGTAGTAGATGTACCAAAGAGAAGTGTGAGAAATGTCCACACAACGAACATGAAAGAGCGATTGAAGGTGTTTTCACAACACCTGAAATTCAGTTGGCTTTGAATATGGGTTACAAAATTCTCAAGATTTATGAAGTGTGGTCCTTTAAAGGAAAAGAGTACCTCTTTGAGAAGTATGTGAATTACTTCTTAAAGATCAAGACAGAGGCTTCAAGGACTACCAGCAGGTATTCGTC
>SEYY01016534.1:0-5000 GCA_009176605.1 Armadillidium nasatum
CTTATTCTCCTCATCCATCGTTTACAAAAATACTTGTTCTAAATGTAGTTTAGGAGCGTCATAAGTTCCCAACGAACGTATACGTCAAGCACGCACTCTTCACAATAAAAGAATCTCATGCAAAACGAATAAACAGATAATGAATCCAGAAATTTATTTGTAGGAGATAATTAACTATTATGTATGAGTAGGATCCAGTGTTCAGATTTTAAAATTTTACGAAAATATTCTTCAGATTTAGAACTTCGAATTAGCCTATCAATATGAAAAAATATAGCTATACGGTAGTGGCGGCGCTAAGGTCATTGGGGGCACCCAGGCAAGACCTTCCATGAGGCCTTCATATATATATATATATATATATATATATATATATATATATATATATATATATATATATATATATATATATATATATATATATATATATATATATATATATATATATATATATATATAATGCTTTGTTTTATCTCTAAGGATTTCTTTTCATACTCGCACAGGGGTCTCCGTCGGGGCCTCCCAAAAATTCTGGGTCCCCCTTCATCGCGGGGTCCGCGGGGTCCGCGGGGTCCGCGGGGTCCGCGGGGTCCGCGGGGACCTTCTCTCTACCACTGGTTGTACTATAATATAAATAAGGACTTCTTTTCAGTATCATAGAATTATATTTAAAAACTTGAAGCTTATCTGGATCTTTTAATTCCCGAACTACTAATGTAGATTTCTTCGGGTGCTAATTTTGTTCTATTTAATTCAATTTATATTTTGGCATTACGTAACACATGTAAAAAATTTTAACTGCGTGTATTATTATTATTATTATTATTATTATTATTATTATTATTATTATTATTATTATTATTATTATTATTATTATTATTATATTATTATTATTATTATTATTATTATTATTATTATTTCTAATGCTATTGCTTTTATTATAATTAATAATACTATTATTACTATTATTGCAATTATTACTTTTATTACTGTTGGATTATTACTATTATAATTATTATTATTATTGCATATATATATATACATATATATTTTGAATTTTTAAGTCTGCTATACTGGGAATCGAACCATCGACCTCTTGGATGGTAAGCAAGAGCGTTACTAACCGAGCCAAGACAGTACAAAAGAGGAGCCGCGTCGGGAAGTCTCAAGAAATACTTATCAAGCAGACTCCCGAACGGGCCCCTCCCGACTGCACTCTGACACGGGGTAACGAGGTCAAGGTTCTATCCCTCTTTCGCAGACTAATATAATAAATATATCAAATCTTTTTAAATCCACTAAATGCTCGTGGACTAAAATATTTGAATTTTTAAGTCTGATATACTGGAATCGAACCATCGGCCTCTTGGATGGTAAGCAAGATATTTACTAACCACGAGCATTTAGTGGATTTAAAAAGATTTGATATATATATATATATATATATATATATATATATATATATATATATATATATATATATATATATATATATATATATATATATATATATATATATATATATATATATATATATAATATATATATATATATATATATATATATATATATATATATATATATATATATAATTTCGGCTTGCGTTGCTTTAATATAGAAACATTCATTGATATTAATACATTTTCATGAAATATATGCTAGAATGAAGATGTGAGACTTGTCAATTTTCGGCTTGAGTTGTTAAAGAGGAATTTCTGCTTCTCTTATTATAAGTTTAGAAGCTTCTAAAACATTCTATGCTAAGAACATCTTCTGTAAATTGAGATTGACTGATTCAGTGGTACGTTGTGCGTTTATTTCGGTCCATTAATGTGGGACAAGCTTCGGAAAATAATTTCAGCTTGTCGCTCGGAAGTAAAGTGTGATAAGATACAATGAGATCCACTCTTTTCTACTGTTAAAACTGACCTTACCTTTTACACTGAGATTACTTTTTATTTTTTTCAATATTGCACCGTTTTCATTAATATAATTCCAAGATGCTTGAAGGTGATATATACTGAATGGTTCTTATAATCTTCAACATTAAAATTAATATTTCTTCACATTATTTTATTTTCATTTACATTATTCATTTGCATTATTTTTATTTACATTATTTTATTTTTATTTACATTATTTTACTTTTAGTCCACTTTTATGACTCAAGAATTCAGAGGGAATGGGTCCACTCTAATGGATACAGTATATTATAAGATAATGTTGTAACATTTTAACTTTCTCAAAAAAGATATATATATATATATATATATATATATATATATATATATATATATATATATATATATATATATATATATATATATATATATATATATATATATATATATATATATATATATATATATATATATATATATATATATATATGGGAAAGTCAAAAAGTTTTCGTACAATCGTAATAAAAGTTTATTTATCAAAATAAAATTATTATTCAGCTCGATTAAAACCTAAACACTTTTACATCTATGTTTCTAACGATAGATTTCTTTTTTTTTAGGGTTATAAGGGATTTAAGGAGGGTGTGGAATACTTTCCCTCCAAAATTCGCCTCTGGAGAATCCTGCCATCCTCTGTAGAAGTGCTGGGGCTTTTCACGGTGAAACAAAATCTTGCTGTGCAGCTTTCCTCGACGTTTTTCAACAATACGCTCTTCAGTTTTCCTAAAGTACATTCATAATAACTGGAGGTGACAGTTTTCTGACTTTAAAAATTTATTAGAATAATTCCCTTTGAATTCCCCAAAAAAAATTGTGGCTACAACCTTTGTAACGGACCTCCTCTGCCTCGAACTTCACAGGTCCAACTGTTCCTTTTGGATGCCACACTTTTGATTGAATTTTGTTCTCTGGGTCAAGTTGGTAGATCCAGGTTTCATTCCCAGTGAAACAACGCTCGAAAAAAAGTATCTTCATTTGCTTCAATTTTGGTTTAAAATTACTAAAGAAAGGTCAGCTCTTTGATTCAGTTGATCTTCGCGTAATGATTTTGGGATCAGGAAAGCTATAAGAGTGCTCGAGCCAAGATCCTTAGTAAGTATCTCAAATGCTGAACTAAGCGGAATTTCAATTTTATTAGCAACTTCTTCAATAGTGATTCAGCGGTCTTCTTCAATTAGATTCTGCACAAGATTGATGTTTTCTTGATTTTTTGCAGTTGAGGGTCTCCCTTCCCGTGGGTTATCTTCGAATTGTTCTCTGCCTTCCTTAAATAGTTAAATCCAATCATCAAACACTTTACATGGTGAAGAATCCTCATAAACCTGTTGTAAAGTTCTAATAATCACAACAGACCACCAATCAAGTTTGATTATAAACTTAATGTTGGCTCCAATTTCAAAATTCGCCATTTTACGGTCATTAAAAAGACAACAATAATAAAGCACAACTTAGGCTAACGTTCACAAAAGATAAAATAATAAAAGTTGTCGAAATTGTCCGAAAAACATCAAAGATAAGTTTTAACTTCCTTTAGTCTATAAGATACAACACATTTTTAAATTATAGCATTTTTATGAGAATTTTTTTTTACTCTCCTTTGGGTATATATATATATATATATATATATATATATATATATATATATATATATATATATATATATATATATATACTATATATATATATATATATATATATCTGATGGCAAAGACCAGAGGACTACCAATTACCACCAGAGTTGGGGAAATACTGGAAATCTTGGTCGGTAATGGCCGGTATGAACGATACACGGCGTTTAAAAGTATGCAAGTCTAAGGAAGTTGGGAAAACAGATAAAAGGGTGTGTTCCAGACTTTACGAGTAGAGTACATGTAAGATTGAGCATAACGGTTAAGTCAGGGGTTGGAGAGCTGGACTGAGAGGGGATGAGACTGTAAACAAAGTCGTGTCGCACGAACCCTTCTCAATGGAGTGATAGTTTAGAGAGAGTTATCGCAACAATTCGATAGGCAGAAAGAGATTGGAGAAGGTTAATAAGAGCAAAGAGTTTATAAGACGAAAATCCCTAGACTCCACTTTTTTCGAGAAGATCTGTATGTGTGGAACCACCTTAGACCCCTATAAAAAGAGCAAGCGACTAGAATGGCGTAAAAAATCACGAAGGCGCCTCAGAACACTCAACCTCTTAGATTTAGAAGCTTTGCATAGAAAGAGAAATAATGTGATCCTTCCAATAAAGATCACGAGAAAAAGAAACACCAAGAATATTGAGAACAGATGAAGATTTGAGTCGAGTGTTTTCAAGGAAAGTCTTATAGATGTGTGGAAGATTGTGTCGAGTAGAAAGATGGAGGAATTGAGTTTTAAGGCATTGAAAACGAAGGTGTTTTCTCTGCCTTAATTTGAAATACGAGAGAGATTAGAGCTTAGTTGCTATAAGGCCACCCTTCTTGCGTCAATTAACTGCTGTTGGGAGGGGCTTCATTCAAAGTGAAAGGTGTAATAGAAATTGATAAGTGATGAAGTAACAGGGATAAGGTTATTAATGAAAAGTAGAAAGAGTTGGAGCATAGGACAGATCCCTGAGGAACACCACTATTTATAGATTTAAAGAATGAACTGTGGTCGTCTAAAACAGCTGCTTTAGAGAGACCAGAAAGGAAATCAGAGAGAGAGAAGATCACAGAGAGAAGGATAGATACTGAAAGAGAGAAGTTTAGAAATCAAAACTTTGTGCCAGACTCTATCGAAGGCTTTCGATATGTCAAGCGCGATAGCAAAGGATTCATCGAAATGCAGAGTAGCGGAGGAGAAGTGAAAGGAGAGAAGTGAAAGGAGATCACCAGTAGAGCGTTCTTTACGAAAGCCATACTGGCGATCAGATATAAGATTAGAAAAATTGAGATGTTTCCAAATCTTCCTGTTAAGGATAGATTCAAAAACTTTAGAAAGAACTTTATTTAGAGAGTTGAAAGAGATCCCCTTTCTTCAACACAGGCTGAATGAATTGTAGAATTTGAGAAGCCATATTTTCCATTA
>SEYY01016537.1:0-2500 GCA_009176605.1 Armadillidium nasatum
TAATATATATATATATATATATATATATATATATATAATATTATATATATATATATATATATTATATATATATATATATATATTTGTGAGAAGATATGTTGGCTTGTTTGGGCACACCGAGTGTGATTGTATTTGTACTTGTATTTGTACCTGCAAAGTTATTTAGTTATTTTTAGTGGTAATAAATCTTTAATATTTTTTTTAATTATTTATTTATAAATTTAAATTTTTATTAATTATTCAATTTTTTTTATTTATTTTTTTTTTTAGTTTCTTTTTTTTATTTTTTCAAAAGATTTTATTTCAGCTCATTTTTAAATTAATATGTAATTTTTTTTTTCAATATTTTTCACTTAATTATTATTAATTATATATATATATATAATATTATATATATATATATTATATATATATATATATATATATATATATATATATATATATATATATATTATATATATATAAAACTTTTTTTTTTTTTTTAAATTTAGTTTTTTTTCTAAAAAAAAATTTTTTTTTTTTAGTTTTTATTTATATTTTTAAGTAAATGCCTAGTTATAAATTAAGGATTATTATTTAAATTTCTAAATTTATTATTATTATTATTATCATGATATTATTTTTTTTTTTTTTCTTATTATTATTATTATTATTATTATTATTATTATTATTATTATTATTATTATTATTATTATTATTATTATTATTATTATTTGTACTATGAAATAAAAAATTATTACGAATCAATACTTTAAAGTTTAATTAATTAATGTTATATCTGTTATTTGAATTTATTATTGTAATATTATTATAATAATTATTTTATTTTATAATTCTTCCATAATAGTAATAATATAATATTATTACTATTATAATTAATAGGAATAGTACTTTTTTTTAAATTATTATAATTATTATTATTTCTATTATCATGATTATTTTTATTATTATTAAGTACTTATTGACTTCATTATTGTTTATTATTTATTATTCATGACTTCAAAAATACATGATTTCAATTATTTAAGGCAAATGAACAACCAGATTGAATATTGGCAATAAAATACTATAATACCAATAATAATAATAATAATAATAATAATAATAATAATAATAATAATAATAATAATAATAATAATAATAATCAAAATAAAAATAATAATAAAAATAGTAATAATATTAATAATAATAATAATAATAATAAAAATAATAATAATAGTAATAATAATAATATAAAATAATAATAATAATAATAATAGTAAAAAATAGCTGTGAGAAAGGTAAAGAAGGAAAATCAGCAGGAATGGATGGTATATACGGAAGATGATAAAAGAAGGACCTAGAGAGTTGATTGACTGGTTGGTGAGATTGTTTAATGTGTGTTGGAGAGAAGTGAGAGTACCTCAGGAGTGGCAGGACTCATGCATTGTACCCATATACAAAGGAAAAGGTGATAAGGTGGTGTGTAAAAATTATAGGGGATTAGTCTGCTGAGCGTGATTGGAAAAATTTATGCGAAGGTGTTAGTGAGGAGAATGAAAGAATTGACAAGTGAGGGAATGGGTGAGGAACAAGGGGGCTTTAGGGAGGGTAGGGGATGTTTGGACCAGGTATTCACACTGAGATTAATTACAGAGAAATTGCGTGAAAAAAATAAGATGGGGTATGTATGTTTTCTGGATTTAGAAAAAGCATATGATAGAGTATGCAGGAGAAAGTTATTCGAAATATTAATGGAAAGGGGGTTGAAAGGGAAATTACTGAAGGGGGTGAAAGCTTTTTATGCGAATTGTAGATCAAGAGTGAGGGTGAAGAGAGAACTTTCGGAATGGTTTAGCATAGGAGTGGGATTGAGACAGGGGTGTGTTATGTCGCCATGGCTATTTAATCTATTGATGGATGCTGTAATTAAGGAAATGGAGAGAGAAGGGAAGGGTATTAGGTTGAGTAATATGGAGGGTGAATGGGATGTGAATGTTTTACTTTTTTCAGATGATGCGGTGTTGGTGGCAGAATCTGAAGAAAAGTTGAGAATACTTGTGAGAGAGTTTGAGAGGAAATGTGCAAATATGAGATTGAAAGTCAATCCAGGGAAGAGTAAGGTTATGAGGATTGGAGGTGGGGATGAAGAGATGTGGAGGGAGGAATGGGGAGGTGTAGAAGTGGGGGGAAGGAAACTTGAGGAGGGCAATGAATTCAAATACCTAGGAATGTTGGTGGAAGGTAAGGGTGGGACGGAAAAAGAAATAAAGAATAGAGTGGTAGAGGGAATGAGAGTGTTGGGGAGTCTAAGAGAAGTATGGAAGAAAGGAAACATTTCAAAAGAAATAAAGATAAGAATGTTTGAATGTATGTGTTTACCTTCTGTATTGTATGGGTGTGAAACATGGATGATAAGTGCTCGAGCGAGGAAAAGTTTGAATGTCTTTGAGATGAAAGGTTTGAGAGCGATATCCAAATTGAGAAGGATTGATAGAATTAGAAATGAAAGAATAATGAG
>SEYY01016537.1:12500-15000 GCA_009176605.1 Armadillidium nasatum
AGACTGTGTAGAAAGACGAGTCGCACGAACCCTTCTCAATGGAGGAGGTATGCGACGAGAGAGTTCAGAAGAGCAGTGTCCGTTGTAATAGCGATAGTAAATATATATATATATATATATATATATATATATATATATATATATATATATATATATATATATATATATATATATATATATATATATATATATATATATATATTATATTTTTTTTTTTTTTTTTTTTTTACAAAACGCCACCACTCACGGGCAGAGCCCTTTTCAAGGAGGGGGCACACACACAAGGACAAACTCACACAAACACACGCACCTAACGCACAGCCCTCAGGTGGGCGCAGACGGAAGACTTGAATAGTGGAAGATTAAATACAGTTGGAAAAATGATGATGGTAGAGAATTCCACAGAATAGAGGTGGCTGGAAAGAAGGAGTACCACAACGGGCTAGCCTGGGATTCCCTACGTCCACACAAAATTGGTGCGAAAGCAGGGCACCCCTGTGCAACGAGGACGACGCAACGGTGGAGGAATGCGTGAGGCCAATTCCCTCGAGCACCTGCCATTGTAGTACCTGTAGAAAAGAGATAGCGCGCCAACGTCACGTCGCAGAGACAGAGGGTCAAGAGAGTTTGAAAGTTGGGGACAGTTTATTAATCTCATAGCTTTTGACTCAGCCCTATCCAGAAGAGAGGAGGAGCCGGAGCCCCCCAAATGTGAGAACAGTACTCCATACAAGGGCGAATAAGACCCTTATATATCTGGAGTAACTGCTCAGAAGAAAAAAACTCTCGCAACCTGAACAGAACTCCCAGCTTCTTAGAGGCAGCTTTAGCAACCATTGTGATATGTGGTTTCCAAGACAGTTTGTTGTTTATGTTTAGACCAAGAATGTTAATGTTATTTACAGGTGAGACGGGAGAGCCATCGAAGAGGATAGGAAAGTTAGGAGGTGTTTTTGAGAGGGAGATGTAAAGAAGTTGAGTTTTTAAAGAGTTGAATTTCACAAGGTTGCTATGACCCCACCGGGAAATCCCATCCAGATCGGCAAGAATAGAATCGGAAAGTTGAAGACGAGAAGCAAGTCTAGAAGCAAAAGAGGGAGCAGATTTGAAATGAGTAGAAGAATGTAGAGTTGAATCATCAGCATAAGAGTGAACAGAGTTGGAAGTGCAGTGGAGAAGATCGTTAATGAAAAGTAAGAATAAGGTTGGAGATAAAACAGAACCCTGAGGAACACCACAGTTGACAGAAAAGGAGGAAGAGGTCGCTCCATCTACAACTGCCGAAATGGAACGATCTGAGAGAAAACTAGACAAGAGTAAGCAAAGGGAAGGAGGAAACCCAAAGGAAGGGAGCTTAGAGAGTAGTGACGCATGCCATACCCGGTCGAAAAGCCTTGGATATGTCAAGCGCCACCACACAAGACTCCCCGAAGTCCCTAAGGGCAGAAGACCATAGATCAGTAAGATAGGAAAGTATGTCACCAGTTGACCTCGAGCGACGAAAGCCATACTGGTGATCAGAGAGAAGAGAATGAGACTCCAAAATGATCCAGGAAATGAGAGTTGAGGAGAGTTTCAAAAATTTTAGATAGAACACAAGTGAGAGCTATAGGTCGATAGTTAGAAGGTCAGAACGGCTACCTTTTTTCGGGATCGGCTGAACCAAGCACGCTTCCAGCATTGAGGAAAAGTATTAGTATTAAGGCATAGAGAGTAGAGCTGAACGAGGACAGGGGCCAACTCGGAAGCACACTCCCTCAGAACACGAGGGGAATGCCATCCGGGCCACTGGCCTTCCTGACGTTCATAGATTTCAGGATCCCATGCACCCGATCATGAGTAATTATAGGTAGAGGCATGGGACACCTGAGAGGAGAAGGAGTAGGAGGAGGGATGCCAGAATCGAGCAGGGTGGAATTAGATGAAAAAGGAGGCCGAAGAGATTAGCCTTTTCAGAAGGAGTATTAGCTACAGAACTATCAGAGCGAATAAGAGGAGGAAAGGCAGATTTACAGAAGTTGTTAGAGATATTTTTGACAAGAGGCCAGAAATTTTTATCAGTAGGAGAGCCATGGAGGTCAGCGCACTTCCTTTTAATGAAAGTACGCTTAGTCCGTCGAAGAACATCCCTGCATCGATTCCGGGCTGAATGAAAATTAGCAAGGTGATAGGAGAAGGAGAGTTTTTCCATTCACGATAAGCATTGTCTCTCTCCCGGAGGGCAAGAGAACAATTGCCATCGAACATAGATTTTGAGGAGAAAAAGATTTAGTTGAAGATGGAATGAATCTGCCCATCCCTTCAAGGATTACTGCCCCCACCTTTTCAGCAGAGACAGAAGCGTCCCCCGAGACAAAGCAAGATTCACTCCAATGATAGTTAGCAAAGAAGCGGCGCATTGCCCCCAATTAGCCCGATTAAAGTGCCAGAAAGTACGTTTAGGGCATGGTGGAGCTGTTGGAGAGAAAGCATTATAATTAAGAGCTATTAAGATTATGGT
>SEYY01016537.1:20000-22500 GCA_009176605.1 Armadillidium nasatum
TATATATATATATATATATATATATATATATATATATATATATATATATATATATATATATATATATATATATATATATATATATATATATATATATATATATATATATATATATATATATATATATATATATATATATATATATATATATATATATATATATATATATATATATATATTATATATATATATATATATATATATATAATATATATATATATATAGATGTCGTTCAAAAATTCTCTCTGTTTTATGATTACACATTTCATTAGTAATCTTTTGTTATAGCATTAAGATTACAATCATTCAGCATATGTTTAACAGTGGTGAACCCTCTGAATCTTCTCTGTGTTATTTTTCTCTTGAATTTTCTGACCATACTTTAAAAGGATGATTTAGAAGCAATCTGATAATACCACTGTCGTTTCAGTAATAACTGTTCAACTGAAAGATGTTCTTTCCTTTATCCCTGACATAGTCCTGTGCCCCTGATATTTTGGATATTGAAGAAAATATATCGATCCTGAAGGACGCAGAGAGGATTAGGAAAAGTTGGGTGGAAGTTGAAGCCGTCTCAATCAGAAAGAACAAGATAGCGAATCTTAACAGAAATTCTAAAAATTTTTGTGAAGATTCCAGCAAAATTCAAAGCTCTCTCTCTCTCTCTCTCTCTCTCTCTCTCTCTCTCTCTCTCTCTCTCTCTCTCTCTCTCTCTCTCATTCAGTTTAAATCATTCTTTCTGTAGTTTTATTCTTGATTTTCCATTCTGATTGTTCTCTGAACAGTGTTGCAAATGATTATAGTTTATCCTTTGACCTTATTAATCGTTTTTTAAAACTTGAAATTTCCTTTCTTAGAATTATGATCTATATCGTTAGCTTTCTATGGTGCTTATTATTGTAGTTTCCTTATTTACCTTCATTGTCTATTACTCTTAAGCCAAGAACTCAACGGTGAATTAATTTTGTTTAACCAACGCATTCACGTTAGAAAACCAGTGTGTGAGTATTAGAGGAGAAATTGACACGTTATTTTTTGTTCAAGTTTTCGAAGGAAAAAAACTTGTTTGTTTTTCTATTTTTCTATCCAAAACTACCTTCGATACAATCGGAAAGTTTTTTTTACTGACTCCTTATGACCTCTTTCCTTGTTCATAAAATTTCCTGGGTTTCCTTTCATCATGAACTTTCTTGAAGAAATCTCTTCTTTTTTTTCTCTGAACGGGCTATACAAATGTGCATTTTCAGAAAGGGTTTTGTCAGTTCCTGCCTGTATTACGTATCAAACAACAATATTTCTTCCAGGAATCTAGACTATTTTCTTGTCTTCAATTCACTTAGCAACTCTCTCTCTCTCTCTCTCTCTCTCTCTCTCTCTCTCTCTCTCTCTCTCTCTCTCTCTCTCTCTCTCTCTCTCTCTCTCTCTCTCTCTCTCTCTCTCTCTCTCTCTCTCTCTCAGTCTCTTTTGACCCTGGAATAGGTACAATTTTTTTGTCGTTTTTTTGTTATTATAATTTCTTAACGCTTTATCTGTATATCACGTAAATTTAGAAGGGGTAGTAAGACATGACAGCCACCAGGCCCTCATTTCGCCATATGATAATTGTTACCCATTTCCCATACAATAAAAACCTTCAAAAAAATTATGCACAGACATCTGTGCAAATGATTCGCAAGAATATACGTATATATTCTTTTAAACATCTGGTGGGTATGGCAGACCAAGAATGTCTCAAAGCGCCGGTGGGTTAATGAAGTTTTGAAATCGAAGTAAAAATGTGTTTATAACGCAAAAGTATACTTCTGGTTTTAAAAATACTGAAAAAACAAATATTGAAAAAATTAAAATGCTTTAAGTACACTCTCTGATTTGATCAATATCAACACCATGTTCCTGGTAACGTCGGCCTTGGGTCTGGGAAAATGTTGAGTTTACTACTTCCTCTAGTAATGGGTGACATGAATTCTTTCTAACTTTTTACCACTATATATGTGTATGTGTTTGTGTGTGTGTGTAAGTGTAAGTGTGAGTGTGAGTGTGAGTGTTTGCGTATGTGAAGGCATCTGAATATAAAATTTTTAATTAGCATTAAAACTCAATAAGAATTTGTTATATGAATTTGCAAGTCATTGTACCAATAACAGCTTAAAAATTAATCAAAAATGGATTTTAATTTATACTATATATATATATATATATATATATATATATATATATATATATATATATATATATATATATATATATATATATATATATATATATATATATATATATATATATATATATATATATATAATATATAATATATATATCAGAGTTGAAAGGAGTCACGATTGTTAAATGAATAAAAAAAGTATTTTTTCCTTCATTGAGTTATTTATTATTAATTATTTTATATTATTGATTTAATTTCCAATAATAATAATAATAATAATAATAATAATAATAATAATAATAATAATAATAATAATAATAATAATAATAATAATAATAATAA
>SEYY01016537.1:25000-30000 GCA_009176605.1 Armadillidium nasatum
CAGGGTTCCTCTTCCTCTCTTAATGAAAACATACGTCATATATTTTTCCTCTTGTTTTGAAAAGCAGAAATTAATAACGATAGAGTTTTCTTCTTTAAATCGTGTTGCCATTCATTTACTTTCTTTTTCGTCATCATTGTGCTTTAACTGTAATAATAGTTTGTATTAAATCCTTTCTTTCTCTTGGGGCTGTTCATTTAGGGTAGTGACGTCATAATCCTTGAATTACAATTGTGTGAGAATTAGTGGGCCACGTATTTGCTTTTTAATTTTCTTAATATTTCGATCATTTATTTGTCTACAATCACGGCGTTTCTTCATTTATGTGACTTCAAAATATGGTAAGAGTGATATTTATTCATTATATTTCTTTTGCTTCAAAAACCCCCAAACCCCTAACCACACGCAAACACTATATATATATATATATATATATATATATATATATATATATATATATATATATATATATATATATATATATATATATATATATATATATATATATATATATGATCCTTGTAGAGTTAAAATACCTATAAAAACACATTATAACAATATTTCTGTCAAATCTACAATTTCGGCAATTTATTTTGGCAATTTAATAAACTACAATTTGCTGAAATTGGAAAAGCTGCATCTAATTTAATACATTAATAAAAAGTGTTTTACTTTAGCATATATATATATATATATATATATATATATATATATATATATATATATATATATATATATATATATATATATATATATATATATATATATATATATATATATATATATATATATATATATATATATATATATATATATATATATATATATATATATATATATATATATATATATATATATATATATATATATATATATATATATATATATATATATATATATATATATATATATATATATATATATATATATATATATATATATATATATATTATATATATATATATATATATATATATATATATATATATATATATATATATATATATATATATATATATATATATATATATATATTATCTTAGCGAGTGATGGAATTCCCAGATAAATATGAGATCACTTGATATGGGTATTATATGAAGTGAAAAAGTGCTTGTATAACTCGATTTGTGATAAACGTTTATGGAGAATATTAGCTTCTGTGCAAAGAGAAAAAAAAGTTATTTAATCTTAGAGGAAGAAACCGATGCAATGCTTGACTATAAAAGATCTCATTACTTTGCTGTACATTCTTTTTAGTCTAAAAATTGCTGAGTGGTTTGAGGAGAAACTCTTATCAGTTCCGTAGCAGAGGCCATGTACTGGGGTAAAAGAAATATGACTAAACGAAAATGCTGACAATGATGTTATATTTCAAAAATTGTCCTAATAAATCGTTGGGACAATGGCAAAAAAATATCACAACATATTTTTCCTGTTATTTTCTTATGAGAAAATAAATCGGTGAAGCCACTTACTTAGGCTTAACATGTCTTTTCTCTATTGAAAATTTGACTTTGACATTTTTGCCACTTGTCCCAACGATTGGTTAGGACAATTTTTGCAGTGTAGTATCAGAAGATCTTTCCAAGAGCTGCAAAGAACAAAGAAATATTATCACACTCAAATTTGAATATTTTTACAGCAATAAATAATCATTTAAAAAAATCTCTCTAATATTTCACTAATATTTCACTGGATTTCCTCAAAGAATATTCTTGAGGAAAATCGAAAACCTAGAATTCTTTTTAAATAAAAATCTATCATCGATAACCTTCAAGTTGTCAGTAATCACGCTGAGCGAGAAACAGGAATACAGTCGCATGATAATCCTCGATGAGAAAAAACACCAATTTCTCTAACAAGTACTTTGCGAGCACCTGAAATTCTTCATACAAGCCAGTAAGAACACACGAATACCAAACTGGAAAAAGCAAGTCCAAAAATTCCAGTCTTTCTTCTAAAGGAAAATACCCCCAGTGGTGCAACGTATGAATATGTGTGGGGCGGTGGAGACTTTGAACTAGCTTGCCAGTAGATAAAACCCAATGTCCATATTCGTTTCTTAAAATACTTGTATGCATCTCATTTTATGTAATACTAAATGAAGCATTAATTTCCAGTGGTAATATATTGAAACCTTGAAAGTAACAAATACTCAAATATAAATTTATCCCTAAGCTAAGATCATCCACTTTAATATATATATATATATATATATATATATATATATATATATATATATATATATATATATATATATATATATATATATATATATATATATATATATATATATATATATATATATATATATATATATATATATATATATATATATATATATATATATATATATATATATATATATATATATATATATATATATATATATATATATATATATATATATATATATATATATATATATATATATATATATATATATATATATATATATATATATATATATATATATATATATATATATATATATATATATATATATATATATATATATATATATATATATATATATATATATATATATATATATATATATATATATATATATATATATATATATATATATATATATATATATATATATATATATATATATATATATATATATATATATATATATATATATATATATATATATATATATATATATATATATATATATATATATATATATATATATATATATATATATATATATATATATATATATATATATATATATATATATATATATATATATATATATATATATATATATATATATATATATATATATATATTATATATATATATATATATATATATATATATATATATATATATATATATATATATATATATATATATATATATATATATATATATATATATATATATATATATATATATATATATATATATATATATATATTAATTATTGATTGAAAACTACCTGAGACAGTTGAACATGTCCTTGTGTTAGACTTCAACTCCTTCATTAGAATTAATCCCTTTGTGAATACTTAACAACTCTGAAGGATATTTTGAGAAAACTTCACAACAAAAACTGATCTTAATTTATAAGTAAAATAAAGGCGAATATTACGTGCACACTATTATTACTATTGGTATTTTATTATGCCATTTTGACAGATGCATAGTAATAAACGAAAAAAAATGTCATACGTTTATATATATATATATATATATATATATATATATATATATATATATATATATATATATATATATATATATATATATATATATATATATATATATATATTATGTGTATATGTGTGTGTGTGTGTGTGTGTGTGTGTGTGTGTGTGTGCATGCAAGAAAATACTACTGCTTCTACTAATATTACTACAACTTCTACTACTACTACTATTATAATAACAAAAAATTTTAATAATAATAATAAATAATAATAATAATAATAATTTCATAATAAAAATAATTTAAATATAAAAAAAATAAATAAATATATATATATATATATATATATATATAATATATATATATATATATATATATATATATATATATATATATATATATATATATATATATATATATATATATATATATATATATATATATATATATATATATATATATATATATATATATATATCTTTTATATTAATAAAATTTTTTTCACTAAATTATAATATAATAACTTTCTCATAACTAAAAATATTCAAAACTCTTTAACAAAAAAACAAAAAAAACGAAAAAAAAGTCTATTGAGATCTTCTTCAATTTTATTTATTTGCAAAATCCTTTTAGAATTTCTTTTCGCTTTTCAGTATGAAGATCTTCTTCTTCTTCTTCTTCTACGGGTTTTTTTCTTTGAAATGGACAAAACTGGTCTCCGAAAGTGGAGATTTGATCTAATCTTTTCGTTCAATAAAAATGTGATGTTGTTATTGTTGTCGTTATCTGCAGAATAATTCTGCAGACTATTTACTATGGAGAAAATATAGGAGTAATAATACGAACTCGTACACACACACGCCATATATATATATATATATATATATATATATATATATATATATATATATATATATATATATATATATATATATATATATATATATATATATATATATATATATATATATATATATATATATATATATATATATATATATTATATATATATATATATATATATATATATATATATATATATATATATATATATATATATATATATATATATATATATATATATATATATATATATATATATATATATATATATATTATATATATATATATATATATTTTATATTGAAATTATTAAAACATAGATGATTTTATTAAAAATAAATGATAAATAATAATGATAATAATGATAATAATAATAATAATAATATATAATAATAATAATAATAATAATAATAATAATAATAATAATAATAATAATAATAATAATAATAATAATAATAATAATAATAATGATTTCATAATAAAAGTAATAATAATAATAGTAATAATAATAGAAATAATAATAATAATAATAATAGTATTTATCATAATAAAAATAACAATAATATTAATTATAATAAAAGTAATAATAATAATTTATCTTGCATTATTTTTATCTCAATAGGACCAATACGTATATGTTTTTGACCATGAAGTAATATTATTCCCATTAAAATATTATTGTTAATAATAAAATAATATTAATAATAATAATAATAATAATAATAATAATAATAATAATAATAATAATAATAATAATAATAATAATAATATATATATTTATATTTGATATATATATATATATATTATATATATATATATATATATATATATATATAATATATATATATATATATATATATATATATATATATATATATATATATATATATATATATATATATATATATATATATATAATATATATATATATATATATATATATATATATATATATATATATATATATATATATATATATATATAATATATAT
>SEYY01016537.1:42500-45000 GCA_009176605.1 Armadillidium nasatum
GGAAGAGAAAAATCCCCCGGGGGGGATTTGAAGGTCCACCACTGCCCCCTTATAACTACATGCTATCGTTACAAGGAACACCCCGAGGGGGGAGTTACCTTACAGTCGGAAGAAAGTTTAAGTGACATGCCAGTGGGGAACATTCAGTGATGAAAGGTAGACGAATAATTTGTTAGTCAAAGTTATATAAATGTAAACACAATTTAATAACAACAGACAATGGTTAACTAATTACAATCTGTAGATAGTAGAAGATGTTGTGGAGTTTATTTCTAACTGTGCTTCCAACGCACTACTTTGTTTGCAAAAATGCAGAGTAGGGAGATACGTTGGATTGGTCACACAAACAGACACCACTCTGACACACGAACAGACACCTTTTGCGTTCATTTAACATTTCGGTCCCTTCTACCGCATGACAACGGCTATCTAGAAATATTATTTACATCGAGTAATTGAAATTAGAAATGATACGCCTTCGGTTGAAGCGGTCGGGCGAGTGAATGCAACACTTGCCTAGCGCCGGACGAAAAATGAAAGGGATGTTTCTACTTACAGTTTTCCCCTCCGGTTTCATTCGGTCATACTTACGGGGGAGGAGGACATTCCCTTAACATGTCCTCCACAAACCAACATTAAAAGCAAATTAACTATATTTTGAAATAAATCTTCGCAATGAGAAGCAATTTATTCTCAAAATATATTAAAAAAATGAATGAACTGAACACAAATTCTCTCCTAAAATAATTATGGTTCATATCAATTTGTCTCATGAAGAGAAAATTCTTCAACAACACTAGTCTTAGATATGACCACGCTCACAAATTAGGACACTGTAAGTCACTGCCCTGTTCGTCTGGGCTCCGGTCTTAGACTGCCCTTTTCCCAAGAAAAAAAAATGCCCCATCTCCCTCCCTTTTCGGGTATATAAAGTTGGGGAAACTGTTAAACCTTCCTAAGGGTCTCTCAAATTTCGAAAAACCACTATATTATATGACTTTAGACTTATTTTGGCCCTCTCAAGGGTCACTGCCATAAACCATGGTTTCTCAAGACTGAACAAAGACGTTCAACTTAACGGTTTTTTACTTCTTCCCCTGTGGGAAAGTTCGTTTTTAGAAAGAATGTCCCCCCCGAAATTTCAATGGCATTTTGTGCTGTGTGGTCGTGGTAATTTTCCACGACATTAAACTCCGCCACCGAAAAAAGACCATTTTAATGATGCGCGAATTTGCGGACTCTACTTAGGGGGTTCGGTTCCCCCCTTTCCTTCGAAAGCTCTGGTTCCTTTTCGCGAGTCATCATCCCACTCTCTCTCTCTTCTACGTGAAGGAGAGAGAGTAGCCAAATTTTAAGATATATTCAAAAAAAAATAATGTCGTTTTTTTCTCCACTTGAGGGATCAATATGGGTGTTCAGGAAGAGAAAAATCCCCCGGGGGGGATTTGAAGGTCCACCACTGCCCCCTTATAACTACATGCTATCGTTACAAGGAACACCCCGAGGGGGGAGTTACCTTACAGTCGGAAGAAAGTTTAAGTGACATGCCAGTGGGGAACATTCAGTGATGAAAGGTAGACGAATAATTTGTTAGTCAGAGTTATATAAATGTAAACACAATTTAATAACAACAGAACAATGGTTAACTAATTACAATCTGTAGATAGTAGAAGATGTTGTGGAGTTTATTTCTAACTGTGCTTCCAACGCACTACTTTGTTTGCAAAATGCAGAGTAGGGAGATACGTTGGATTGGTCACACAAACAGACAAACTGACACACGAACAGACACCTTTTGCGTTCATTTAACATTTCGGTCCCTTCTACCGCATGACAACGGCTATCTAGAAATATTATTTACATCGAGTAATTGAAATTAGAAATGATACGCCTTCGGTTGAAGCGGTCGGGCGAGTGAATGCAACACTTGCCTAGCGCCGGACGAAAAATGAAAGGGATGTTTCTACTTACAGTTTTCCCCTCCGGTTTCATTCGGTCATACTTACGGGGGAGGAGGACATTCCCTTAACATGTCCTCCACAAACCAACATTAAAAGCAAATTAACTATATTTTAAAATAAATCTTCGCAATGAGAAGCAATTTATTCTCAAAATATATTAAAAAAATGAATGAACTGAACACAAATTCTCTCCTAAAATAATTATGGTTCATATCAATTTGTCTCATGAAGAGAAAATTCTTCAACAACACTAGTCTTAGATATGACCACGCTCACAAATTAGGACACTGTAAGTCACTGCCCTGTTCGTCTGGGCTCCGGTCTTAGACTGCCCTTTTCCCAAGAAAAAATGCCCCATCTCCCTCCCTTTTCGGGTATATAAAGTTGGGGAAACTGTTAAACCTTCCTAAGGGTCTCTCAAATTTCGAAAAACCACTATATTATATGACTTTAGACTTATTTTGGCCCTCTCAAGGGTCACTGCCATAAACCATGGTTTCTCAAGACTGAACAAAGACGTTCAACTTAACGGTTTTTTA
>SEYY01016537.1:65000-67500 GCA_009176605.1 Armadillidium nasatum
ATAATTATTTTCTGTTTTTCAATTAGAAAGAAAATAAATAACAAAACAAATAATTAAAATTATTATTATTATTATTATTATTATTATTATTATTTGCAAAAATTATAATTATTTTTAAATATTTTTTAAAAGTTTATTATTTTCCAACGATTTTATGAGACATTTATAAAGTCATATTTTATTCTGTTGATGGAAATTTATTAGAATAATAATAATAATAATAATAATAATAATAATAATAATAATAATAATAATAATAATAATAATAATAATAAGAAGAAGAAGAAGAAGAAGAACAACAACAACAACAACAACAACAACAACAACAACAACAACAACAACAACAACAACAAAGCAACAACAACAACAACAACAACAACAACAACAACAACAACAACAACACAAACAACAAAAAAAGAACCATAAAATAAAAACAAAAACAAACTAAATGAAAGTAAAAGCCAAAAATAGTAAATTGATAAAACTGACATAAAGCAAGAATATGAAAAACATAATACATGTATTATATATGTGAATTAAAGCATACAAATGTGCATTTGTACTGCACAATAGTATGAAAATGTGATTGTATTTAAGATTGAGAAAATAAGGTTCTCTCATAGTATACATATACACATATGTGTGAATAATATGTGTGTAAGTGCTATATAAGTGATAAAGTGCTAGATAGTGTTAGTATGCACGTATATCGTACTGTGTGAGTGTGTCAGATATTATGCAAGCATGAGTGTGTATGATAGTAGGTAAAAGTGTGCTTACATATATATATATATATATATATATATATATATATATATATATATATATATATATATATATATATATATATATATATATATATATATATATATATATATATATATATAATATATATATATATATATATATATATTATATACTATTTATATATATATGAGTGCCAGTGTATGTGTGTGTGTGTGAGTATGTGTATGTTTCAGTCTTTTATCAGATTCACATATAACTTATAAAATGTATTTAAAAAAAAAAAAAAAAAAAATTTTTTTTTCTTTTTTCATTGATAACAATTTCACGGTTTAAAATTTCATTCCCAATTTCGTTTCGAAAAATCAAAAAAAAATTTACTCTAATTTAACAAGTTATCACTACAATTTTTTATAATATATTTCAGACCTTATATATATATATATATTATATATATATATATATATATATATATATATATATATATATATATATATATATATATATATATATATATATATATATATATATATATATATATATATATATATATATATATATATATATATAATAAAGTAGTATTTAAAATTTCTATAGAGCATTTATAATATTTTAGCAATGACAGTTATTAAAAATTATTTCAAGGATTTATCAGATTGGTAATGACAGAATATATATATATATATATATATATATATATATATATATATATATATATATATATATATATATATATATTATATATATATATATAGAGAGAGAGAGAGAGAGAGAGAGAGAGAGAGAGAGAGAGAGAGAGAGAGAGAGAGAGAGAGAGAGAGAGAGAGAGAATATATATTGCAGTGTCAATGAGTATGTTAGCTCTTTGTTTTAAAAATAATAGTTATTTTATAACTATTGTGTCTTTGCATCTTGCATCTTGCGTCTTACGTCTTGCGTCTTGCGTCTTGCGTCTTGCGTTTTGCGTCTTGCGTCTTGAGTCTTGCGTCAGCGCGCAAAACTGAAAGAGTTTTCATTTTTTTGCATCGGGATTAGTATTTTTTTCTCCATTATAATTATTATGATATCCAGTCTTTTAAGCTCCACTCTTGAATAGAGACTTGCCATTGGTAGGTAGTATATGACTAAAAAAAAACTTGACTACATTAATTCATATCAGAGACAGAAATAGTTAAAAACCAAGTGGGTTTAACAACTTCAGTATTAATTACTATAATTCCATCTATCTTTTTTTATTATAATTCGTTTTATCTCTCAGAAATAAACCAGGCTTTTATCAGGACAACTGACACTGATTGTGGAATTTCACTAGTGAAAACTGTTTTACGTTATCGGCTTGCTAAGCCAGTAGGGTCAATCTTTATCTTTTGTCCCGTCTTGAGAGTCATATATATATATATAATATATATATATATATATATATATATATATATATATATATATATATATATATATATATATATATATATATATATATATATATATATATCCTCCAGCCCATTCATATTTTCGTTCATCTTGTGGTTCTACACAGCTCTTATATTCTGTGCTTTGATGCTTTTGTTTTAATAATCTTTCTTTTATATATTGCTTTTTTCCTAAAGTTTTTTATTTAAATTTTTGTCCACTATCATTCTATGGTCTGAATCCAAGGTCACGCCAAGTATGACTTTAATATTGCACACATTATTGATTTCTGATGAAGATTTCCAGTACTCTGATTTCGTCTGTATCTTGTATACAGATGGGTATGTAT
>SEYY01016537.1:92500-97500 GCA_009176605.1 Armadillidium nasatum
ATAATAATATAATAATAATAATAATAATAATAATAATAATAATAATAATAATAATAATAATAATAATAATAATAATAATAATAATAATAATAATAATAATAATAATAATAATAATAATAATAATAATAATAATAATAATAATAACATATAAGATAGATTCGATATAAATGGAAAGAATTGATGTTTAGTTAGAGGTTTGAAATTGGCCCCACTTGTTTAAATACAAGTTGAACGAGTCCATAATTCAAGTATGAAGAAAAGGGCTTAGTTAATAGGTAGAGACAAGACAAAAAAGGTCAGGCAGTAATGATACTACAAATACTACGTCTGCTACTACTGATAATACAACTACTAATAATATTAATACTACCGTTACTATTACTACTGCTAATATTAACAATGATAATAATATTAATAATAAAATAATAATAATAACAATAATAATAATAATGATAATAATTATAATAATAATAATAATAATAATAATAATAATAATAATAATAATAATAATAATAATAATAATAATAATAATAATAATAATAATAAATAATAATAATAATAATAATAATAATAATAATAATAATAATAATAATAATAATAATAATAATACCATATTATTAGTTTTTTACTTTGCAGTAAAAATATAAATATATTATATTTAGGAATAGGCGGAAGATTATCTTGGAAGGAGCGAGACAAATTTTTCAGCCTTGAAAAGAGATAATAATAGGGATAAAATAAAATAATTTTTGAAGAGTTGAACATAAAAAGTCGCAGACATCAAATCTACAAAGGGACAAATCTGATGTATGCAGCGCAATATAATCGTCATATATATATAATATATATATATATATATATATATATATATATATATATATATATATATTATATATATATATATATATATATATAGAGAGAGAGAGAGAGAGAGAGAGAGAGAGAGAGAGAGAGAGAGGTGGAGGATTTAGGGCCATCCGAAGCGATAAGTGCTCTCCACTGGGATTAACTGAATTTACTATTTATATATATAATATATATATATATATATTATATATATATATATATATATATATATATATATATATATCTATATATATATATATATGAGGAGGATTTAGGGCCATCCGAAGTGATAAGTACTCTCCACTGGGTTAACCCGCGGGGTGATAGGGTGGGTTAGACCATTCCGTTTCACACCGTTGCCCTTACGTTCATTCCTTTTGGCGTTTCACTTCTCAGAGGGATTCTATTATACCCTTGTCTCACATTGGAGTGTCTATGTTCCCACTACCCCTCCCCCTTCCCCTCCCTTCACATGTTCCTCCAAATTTACAAGGGCTTGCTCGCACATTATCTTTAAAAATAAAGCAAAATGGTGAAACAAAATGCTGTCTCAAAGATGTTTGTAGGGGCGGCATCCAAGCAATGCCCCTGATTCACCCTTTTTCCCATCACACTTGGAAGTTATTGACCTCCGATGATGGGGTTGGTGCCACCAAAACCTTGTTGCCGGCTTCCCCATGTACAAGGTCATCTTTTTTCATTAATTTCTACAACCTCGGTCTCTTGTAAAATTTTCACTTTGTCAAGCACCACCTCTCTTCTTTTAGATCTCATCCCTTGTTCTTAACTGAAACTCAGGTGTTTCAGTGCCCTGACAGAAAACCCTACTCTGTTTCTTCTTATTGTCTCCATCTTCAATTTTCAGCTAAAGTTGGATGTTGCACATATGTGCCCAATGATGTTGTCTGTTCTCGTGTCTCTACTTTGGAGTCTACTGAATTCTCTTTATGGTTTAAACTTTCTTTCAACTCTTAAACGAAATTCATATGTTCTGTCTACTTACCTCCTAACTCTACAGACTCTAAAAAATTCTTCACTATCAACTAAAATAGAACACTTCTTTCTTCTCCTTTCTCCAAATCATTTTAGGTTATTTCAACGTTCACCACTTCTAATGGCTTTCATTTAGTTTTTGCCTACCACTTTTCTATCCAGAACACCCTTGAGAAGTTGGTGCATCTCCCTACCCTTCACCTTCTTATTTTTGTATCTTCAAGTCTTCCGGAAAGAACGGCCTCCGACTTCGGAGAGACGTTTTTGGCATTTCGGTGCCACCAAATGGTCTGATTACCGGTTGTACTTTTCTGATTTTACATGGAATGATTACTGTTCCCTTGGGAAGGTTCTGGGCGCATAATCGAGGTGATTAATTCCCTATTCTTTTCCTTCTACTAAACCAATCAAGCCTTGCTTTAACTTTGCTTGTTATCGTGCTATCCTCCGCAGGGATGCTGCCTTCAGAGATTACCATCGTCTTTAAACCCCAAAACCTCATGTAACTTATATTTCATTCCGGAATGGCGCAAAATCTATCCTCCGCAAAGCCAAAAAACTCACATCTCCGTCGGAAATGCAATAATCTTTCTGGTTCTTCTTCACGCCTATCTTTCATTTTGCAAAAAATTTCAACTCCCCACTTTGCTTCTTCCTCTTTCCCTCCTCTAGTATCTTCTGACGGTACAACTGCTGTTTTGTCTTCCTCTGAAGCTGAACTCTTCACTCAATCTTTTGTTCTCTCAAATTTTGCGTCTAATTCAATCTTAGACGATTCCAGAGCCATCCCTCCTCCTTCAACCCCATCCATCTCATTTATACCTAAAATTGAAATTTCTGACTAAGAGGTCTTTTCATTGTTAACACTAAGAAGGAGTACGGTCCTCACGGTATCCCTACTGCTGTTCTTGAACTTGTACTTTCGAACTTGCAAACTGCCTTGGTAAATTATTACGTTAATGTCTTTCTACTTCAACCTTCCTTTCTTGCTGGAAACGAGCGCTCATTCAGCCTGTGCGGAAAAAGGGGATACCTCTCAACCCTCTACGTAACATTCCATCCCTTTAACTCTGTTCATTCTAAAGTTTTCAAATCTATATTTAACAGGAAGATATGGAAACATCTCAATTCTTCTAATCCTATCTCTGATAGCCAGTATGACTTCCGTAAAAGACGCTTTCTTGGTCCTCTCTCTCTTCCGTAATTCGGTGTAATCTTTTGTGTTGCGCTGGATATATCGAAAGCTTTCGATAGATTCTGGCACAAAGTTTTAATTTCAAAACTTTCCTCTTTCAGAATCTATCCTTTTCTCTGGAGTCTTCTCTTTGATTTTCTTTCCGGTCGTTCTATAGCTGCTGTTGTAGACAGCCACCATTCATACTTTAAATCTATTAATAGTGGTGCTCTCAGGGTTCTGTCCTATCCCTATACTTTTTCTACTTTTATTAATAACCTTCTCTCTATTACCTCATCTCCTATCCGCTCCTATGCTAATGACTCCACCCTTCATTACTCCTTCCAGTTTGAAAGACGTCACTCCCTGCAGTAGTTAATTCCTATTAAAATTAATAGAATGGTGTCCTTGGAGCAACGAACTTCTAATCTTTCTTCATATTTCAAATTGGGACAAAGAAAACATGGTAGTTTTCATTCTCTCAGAAACTCAATCTCTCTCTCTACTCGACACAACCTTACATACAAATCGAACCTTCATCTGTCCTTAATATTCTCGGTGGTTCATTCTCTCGTGATCTTTCTTGAAAGCATCACATTACTTTTCTTTCTAAACAAACTTCTAAGAGGTTGGGCGTTCTGAGGCGCCTTTGGAAATTCTTCACATCATCCCTGTTGCTTTCCCTTTATAGGGGTGTTGTTCACCCCCGTATGGAGTACGCCTCACACTTCTGAGGTGGTTCTACTCATTCTTGAAAAATTGGAGTGCAGGGCCTTTCGTCTTGTCAACTCTTCCGCTCTCACTAATTCTCTCCAATCTGTTGCGTCACTCTATGTTATCGTTATTACAATGGACACTACACTTCTGAACTTTCTCGTCGCAAACCTCCTCCTTTGAGATGGGCTCGTACTGCACCCCTTTCTACACAGTCTCTTTCTTTCTCTGTTCAACTAATCCCAGACTTAACCGCTATACTCAATATTACATGTATTCTACCGGTAAAGTATGGAACAAACTCGCTTTATCTATTTTCACAACTTCCTTAACTTCAAACCTTCCTATAAATTACTATAAATTACACATTTCGGCCATAAACTTAACCAGATTCGTTTTTTCCTAACTCTGGTAAAAATTAGAGGCCCCTGGCTTTGCTCACCAGGGTGAAATATATATTATATATATTATATATATATATATATATATATATATATATATATATATATATATCATCAAGAAAGTATAGCAAAAAATGAATGAAGTATACTCATGAATTAAAGATCTTTAATTATTAACATATTTATAAGAAAACTCGCGTTTCAACTACTAGCTGTAGATTTGTCACAGCTTTCCCATAGCACATCATTTTTCAATTGTTGACTCTCATCCACATGAGTCTTCACTTCGCATTCTGGAGTCACTTTACATTCACAAATTGAAGCCTGAATTGAATAACTATCAAGCAGCTACACCTTTACATATCACAATCAATTAGTGGTTCCTTTCTCACTTTAGGTTACATGATTTCATTAATTTTGCTGCTGCTAATCTCGATATGCTGAACTGACAGTCACTGAGAGCACATGCATGTATGTTTTTTATGTATATGTAATGTATGTATGTATGTATGTATGTTTGTATGCATGTATGCATGTATTTGAATGTAGGTGTATGTTGGGGGCTATACAGGTGTAATTATGTGCATATGTATGAATGTGAGAATCACGCATGTGTGGATGTACTGTTGATGTGTTACAGTAATTGAATCAGAATGTTTGTTTTTTAATGATAGAAAGCTGTTTGCATTTTGTCACTAAGATTTGTACTACTTTATGTATATATGGGTTTCCAGAAATAGAGGGTTTTAGTTTGATACTTTTCCCTACCAACTAAATTAGTATGTTTAGAATTTAGCTGATAGAGTGTGCACACGTTTATTTAGTCTCAGCTGTGTTTAAGTGAATACTGTACAATTATTAAATTAGTATTA
>SEYY01016537.1:132500-135000 GCA_009176605.1 Armadillidium nasatum
ATATATATATATATATATATATGTACGAACAATAAGGTTTTTTTTGGACAAAACTCATCCATCTTCTCTCTCTCTCTCTCTCTCTCTCTCTCTCTCTCTCTCTCTCTCTCTCTCTCTCTCTCTCTCTCTCTCTCTCTCTCTCTCTCTCTCTCTCTCTCTCTCTCTCTCTCTCTCTCTCTCTCTCTCTCTCCTTGAAGTGCTGAACACAATAAGGAAAAATTCTAGTACATTTGTAATTCAAAGAAATAATTTTTAACTCAACTTCTGTCAGATTCATTTTCTGATCCTCCAAAGTTTACCGATTTTGGGATTCTGGTCTCGATGCCGAGAATCTTGCCACCGATGAAGCAATTCCAGACACTAATCCCATTTTTCCAAAGTCCGATTCAACCACTTCAGTACCCGATTCCGTTACTCCGAGCACCGAATCCTCATTTAGGGGCACCGATGCCGAGATTCCGGTCACAGATGAAGCGATTCCAAACACTAATCCCACGGTTCTAGGATACAATTCAGCCACTACGGGACCCAATTCCGGAACCGACTCCGAGTCCCGACTCTCATGATGCATCCAACGACTCCTCGAGTCCCGACACCTTTGATGCACCCGATGAAATTATGTTAACCTACATCCATTTATTCGTTTCGTTTTCCTGTTTTTCCCCTACTAATTTATTCCTTAAAACAACTTAAATTTAACTTCATTCGTACGATAGTTACTATTAATTAATTTTTATAATTTGCATTTTTAATTAATTAAAATCGGTACATAGGGGTAGGCTGTAGGGTCTTCCTTTACCATCACTTCAAAGGAAAATGCACTTCATACAACATTCAAATTGACTTTAAGTTATATAAAAATATAACTAAATATATAAATATATATATATATATATATATATATATATATATATATATATATATATATATATATATATATATATATATATATATATATATATATATATATATATATATATATATATATATATATATATATATATATATATATATATATATATATATATATATATATATATATATATATATTATATAATATATATATATATATAAAATATTTTAGTTATCCTAAAATATACTTCTTCATTTAAAGAAAATTATATTACTGGGATAACTATAATAAATTTTTAATTTTGTTAAAATATGTTTTTCCTATGGTGGCTAATTTTTTTACAACAGATCTTAAAATTTAGCAAATATAAAATAAAGAGTATAAATCCACCATTCCTCCAAAAACAAACACCAAAAAAATGAAAATAATAATTATTATTACTTTTAAAGATTTATTTTATTATTTTTAATTCGCTTACTGAAGTGTTAAAAACGTCTTATATAACACAAACCTTCAAAATAAACAGACCCTTATTCATAGGTTGTATAAAGGTTAATTTCTACCTCCTTAATTTTCAAGTTTATTGACTGATAAGTCTACTTTTCAGTTTAAGTACTACATAAATAAATAAATTTAAAAAAATTAAAAGAAAAATACGTTATTTATATATATATATATATATATATATATATATATATATATATATATATATATATATATATATATATATATATATATATATATATATATATATATATATATATATATATATATATATATATATATATATATATATATATATATATATATATATATATATATATATATATATGAATTTATATGAAAAGTTTAGAAAGTTTAGCAGATGCCGTCATCATTAAATTACAAATTAAAATTAAAAAATAATAATAATAAAAAATTTAAAAATTAAAAAAATCGAACAAAAACAAACTCAAATTAAAAATCAAAATTTTTTTTCTATATTTAGTTTTTTTTTATTTTTATTATTTTTATTTAATTTTTATTTATCATATCTAATATTCAAAAACGTTCACCACTTACTTGTGTGTCAGTTCATTCAACATCTAATTTGTCATTATGACAAACATGTCACTTTGCTTCATTTGTCATTTCGTAAATGTCAAAGTGCATCATTAATATATCTTCTAATAACATTATTGTCAGATGATTATATATAAACGTTTAATAATTTGAAATTTGTCAATATGTATAAAAGATCATCACGGACTATGTTTTTTTCTTAATACTTTATTGTTTTTGATAATGACCAAATTCTATCAACATGTTTAAAATATCGAAACGTACTATATTTTCTTTTCTAATATTTTATTGTTGGTTGATAATCACAAATTATATCTGTAAGAGATGAGAAGGGAAAAACAAATGTAGTAAATGATTTAAACAAATTTCTTTCAGAAATCTATTTTATTGAGGTAAAAATAATTTAGCGATTACCAATTTTAAAACATTAATGACACAGCCACCTTCTTGAAAAGGACTAAACTAACTGGGGATCTGAAGTCATGAAACCATGGGGTTACGTATCCATAGTTGCCTTGGAGCCCTGGAGCCACGAACCCCTAGTGGCAGCATTTGGAATTACTACTACGCCAAATGGAAATAGAG
>SEYY01016537.1:137500-150000 GCA_009176605.1 Armadillidium nasatum
AAATATTTTAAAAAATGACATTTTCAATTTCTATTCTTTGTGTTTTGAAGATTTCTTGGAAAAATAGTTTTATCTTTACTTGAAGATAATTATTATCATTTCGGAGAACTCGACTTCTATGTATTAGCTTTGTTTTTCTACTTACTTAAGAGTAGGAATGCAATTATCATTACTAATTATTATTATTATTATTATTATTATTATTATTATTATTATTATTATTATTTATTATTATTTATTATCATTATTATTATTATTATTATTATTATTATTATTATTATTATTATTATTATTATTATTATTATTATTATTATTATTATTATTATTATTATTATTATTATTATTATTATTATTATTATTATTATTATTATTATTATTATTATTATTATTATTATTATAGTAGTAGTAGTAGTAGTAGGAGTAGCTGTCGCAGCAGAGTCGTCGTTACTGCTGAAGTAGGTGTAGCAGCAGACATAGTTCATATATTATTATTATTATTATTATTATTATTATTATTATTATTATTATTATTATTATTATTATTATTATTGTACTCAATGTAAGATGCTATAATTACTATTATCATAACGATGAATGCAAGGTTTTGTTTTTAATTCTTCGCTTCTTGGAAATCAAAAGATAAAGTATTTTATCTAAATCTTTTATATATTATATATATATATATATATATATATATATATATATATATATATATATATATATATATATATATATATATATATATATATATATATATATATATATATATATATATATATATATATATATATATATATATATATATATATATATATATATATATATATATATATATATATATATATATATATATATATATATATATATATATATATATATATATATATATATATATATATATATATATATATATATATATATATATATATATATATATATATATAGGTGGGGAGAGTGGGTCTTCCTTAGCATTATATTTCAGTAACAAATGCAATGGATAAATGGGAAAATAAATTAGTGAGTAAACCAAGAATTTTGGGGGTTAAATTTGTTAATTTTACCATAGAGATAAAATTATTATTATTATTATATTATTATTATTATTATTATTATTATCAATTTAGAATTTACTCATTGCCAAGATATCAGTTAACATATAATCTATCCTTTGCGGATTCGTTATTTACTGTAAGTTATTTATAGTAAGTTATTTACAACGAAAATATTTTTGAGGGTAGATTTCTTACAATTAATATTTTAGACTCTCGGAGTCTATTCTTCAGGGTGATGCTTTACCTCCTACAGTATTCTTTATTTTGACTAGACACCTTTTTAGCTACTCTTATACCTTTATTCATTTTTTGGGCCGACTAATTACTACTTTATTTCATTCTTTCACTCATCAAAAATCTGCTTCTTCCTTTTCATCTAGATCTAGAGTCTCCTCTTTACTTCATCTTCGATCTGGATCTATGGTTTCTAAGAGGAGGAGTTTCAACCATATAATGTAAATGCTTTTAAATTCCTATGTTCTTTCTCAATAACGACTATCTCACTTTATTTTCACCTTCCATGGTTATACCGTCTCACTCAATTATAATAATAATATTCTTTTTCTCAATATTAACAAATGAATTACTCTCGAAATTTCACAACAGTTGATACACGGACACGAAGGAGCTGGTAGTTCTCCCTAATTTGTGAGAATTTTTTTCCACCACAATTACTGCAACTGTGTAAAGGCCTGATAATTGAAATTGTAAAAACTTTTAGAGTCGGATTCGGACATCTTGAAGTTTAGGATCCAAAGTCGGTCGTTAGAAAGTTTTGAGTATCGTAGTTGGAGGTTTGAAATTGTAAAAGTCAAATTTTTTAAAAAATTTTTTTAGAAAATGTTAAGGACGTGGTCATATCTTACGTTTTGTCAGCTCGTTTTCTTATTAATATATTTTGCTTAAGTTTTATTTAAATTTAAAAGAAACAAAAAAGTCACTCTGATTACAGAAAATGAAAAAAATAATATTTTTTTACTATTATTATATTATTATTATTATTATTATTATTATTATTATTATTATTATTATTATTATTATTATTATTATTATTATTATTATTATTATTATTATTATTAGTAGTAGTAGTAGTAGTAGTAGTAGTAGTAGTAGTAGTAGTAGTAGTAGTAGTAGTAGTAGTATAATTATTATTAGAGTATTATAATATTATTATTATTATTATTAGTAGTAGTAGTAGTAGTAGTAGTAGTAGTAGTAGTAGTATAATTATTATTAGTAGTATTAAAATAATATTTTTATTATTATTATTATTATTATTATTATTATTATTATTATTATTATTATTATTATTATTAAATGAATTTAGATGAGAATTACTACATTGTCAGCAACATAATTGATATCAAAAGTTTATAAGCATAGATATCTATAAATTTATGAACCTATTCCAAATTAAAACTTTGTAATTTAATTTAAAAAATAATTTTGTTATTGCTTTAAATTAACATTTTCTTTCAAAATATATTAAAAGAAAACAACCTTTTTAAGTATACTATTATAAATTTGTTAAAGAAAATAAATTTCAAGTATAACTTATATATTTTTTAAAATTTTAATAATATAATTGTTTAAATATTTTTTTTATATGTATCAAAAAATAAAATGAATTTTGAAGATTAAAATTTGACTAAATTTAAAAGGAGAATTATAAGCATTTAATAAATCTAATTAATGATGAAAAGTGCCTGAAATTTAATAGGCCAGAATGAAAGATTGTACATTATAAAGCATTACAATTTTGGGGTGACCATTTTCAAAAGATTTATCATAACATTACTTTAAGGACTGATATTCTCGTACTTCTTTAACAGGGATCATTTAATTGACGTTCTCTGCAATGTGTTTGATCGTGAATGGTCATGCAATTCGGTTAGTAAATTAATGTTAAATAAAACGATAATAATAATAATAATAATAATAATAATAATAATAATAATAATAATAATAATATGAAGAAAAAAATATTTAAACTATAAATAATAATAACAAAAATAGTAATAAATAAGAATATATTCAAACTACCAATAATAATAATAATAATAATAATAATAATAATAATAATAATAATAATAATAATAATAATAATAAATTTTATTTCTCCCCATTTATTTATGAACATCACAACATTTGCAAATTTTTTACAAATAAAAACTTAAAGGATACAAGGCAACAAAAAAATATACAGTGTATCTCTAAAAATTTGTTATCATTTATTATTATTATGTGATGAAGTAATATGAAATTTATAAGGACAAACTGTATATTAATTTGTGATTAAAGAATTTTTATTCAGGTTCTGAGATAAAATGTTATTTTGACGAAATAGAATTGTATTATCTAAAAAAAAAAAAAAAGTACAAAAAAATAAAAAAATTTAAACACTGTCTTTAGTTAACATATTTTGCAATGTGTGTGTGGCATTTTTTTTTTTTTTTTTTTTTTTTTTTTTTTTTTTTTTTTTTTTTTTGCCTTGTACTTTATTTTCGTAATATTTTTTTTTCGGTGAATATTTGCGAATGTCTGTTTAAAATTATATACAATTACGATGGGAGTCAACACAGCTGTTTGCAACGTGCCCCAAAACTTACTCTATTTGACACAGTTTGTTTTTAGGTTACACATCACAGTAATAGTAGGTTGTAGTATTACAGCTAATAATATTATTTTGGCAACCCTGATTATAATAATAATAATAATAATAATAATAATAATAATAATAATAATAATAATAATAATAATAATAATAATAATTATTATTAATTATTATTATTATTATTATTATTATTATTATTATTATTATTATTATTATTATTATTATTATTATTGTCTCTCTCTCTCTCTCTCTCTCTCTCTCTCTCTCTCTCTCTCTCTCTCTCTCTCTCTCTCTCTAAAACTATGATCACATCACACAATTTGCCGCACAATAAGAAAAATATTGTTTTAACTGAAATATTACATGCTTATACTATGATATTACATTGAGTTAATGGGAAGTTGTCACTTGACATGTTATAAGGAATAATAAAGTAAGCGACGAAACGTCTTTAGCTACTTAGACCTGGAGTCGGAGCCGGAGCCGGAGCCGGAGCTGTAGTCGGAGTCGGAGCCGGAGCTGGAGTCGGAGCCAGAGCCGGAACTGGAGCAGGAGCCTGAGCTGGAGCTGGAGTTATGGCCGGTTGATCAAGCATAGTCTTTATTGATACTTGTTTTTACCAATATATCTTATACAAAGTATTTTGCTTTATGTGTTTCATAAAAACTATTTTACTATTTTCTTCAATTCTAATATTATTTACAGCTTACATTTCCCGAAAGCTTAAGCGTATATTCTTCTGAATATATTCCACATTTTTCGTCATTTCATTACTTTTTAACGCGACATACATGCTGCCCTCCCTCTTAAAAAATTTCTCCATCTTGCCTTTGGTTCCATTATAAATTTTATAGACTAAAATATCCTTCATTAATTTCCAATCTCAGACGAATTTTAAATTTTCTTTGAAAAAAAAAAAAATTTTCATTCGGAAGTACACTCTTATAAAGAATGCTCGTTTTGTTTCGTCAGCACAGACATGTTAATAACGCATAACGCATTAAGTATATGTTAATAACATCATTTCATTGTTATTTAGTTTCCAATATCAAAAGAATTTTAAATTTTCTTTAAAAAAAGTACATTCTATAAAGGATTGTTTTTTTTCGTAACCAATGTTAATAACGTATAACGCGTTAAGTATATGTTAATAACAAACAATTCTAGTGTTATTTCCATTTTAAGCGCATACCATACTCAAATTATTCTTATTTTAACCTGGTGATGTATTTCGTGGACGGTATGCTTTTAAAATTGTAATAACTGGAGAAAAAGTTGTTATTTTATGTGTTAATTATACTTCACGCTAAGACAAAATAACGCGTTAAAACGTTTAAAACATTTTAGTTGAGAAAATTAAAATCGTTCTAAAAGGCTCCAAGAAATTATTTAAATGTGAAGATGTTTCAAATTTTTTTTCTCTTTCAGTTAATAAAAAATGCATCTTAATTTTGTTATTTTATTTTATATTTCTTACAATAAACAATGTTTTTTTTTTTTTGATAAAATGGAGTTTTAATCTTCTAAACTTTTGAATCACAAACTTCTTCCTCTGAACAGATTTGGTGCATCTTGATCACCTTTCTCCACATCTCAAATTTCTGTTCCTACCTTAATTCTTGATTAAGTAATTATATATCCACTCATACCTTTTAATAGCTCTGTCACCCTCTGGTGGGTTTCAACTGGGCCCTGGTTCGTTTCATACCAGCTTTTCGTTAAGAAAATAAAAACTAAATTATATATCCACTCATTCGCACTCATACCTTTTAATAGCTCTTTGTCACCCTCTGGTGGGTTTCAACTGGGCCCTGGTTCGCTTCATACCAGCTTTTCGTTAAGAAAATAAAAACTAAAAACTCCAACAAGAACATCTTTCGAATGAATTTTAAGTAATGAAATGAAACAAAATCGTTATAGAGCTTAACATTAAAATCAATAATTATATAATTTACGTTTGAAATAAGATCATTTCAAAATTATTCTAATCAGTTTTTTTAGAAAATCGTTCCCTTAGAGCACTTTCAATGAATTGTCTATTGACCAAAGTTTAATATATTGTTTAAGTAGAATTCCAAATATGGTAAAACAGAGTTCACATTCTTGTAAATATCTTCTTTATTTTCCAACAAGAAGATTTTTCGCATTATAAATGGTACTATATTAATATTTTCCTCCATAGTACCTGTAAATAATCTTATGCTTCTCCAAAACAACTATCTTCTCGGACCTTTGGTTTTCGATTTAGTACTGGAGTTTTAATGAAAAGGACGAAGAAACACTGTGTTTTAAGTCCTGTCCACCATATTGTGTAACTTAACATGTATAACGAATATAGTAGTTCCATATCTTTACAAAAGTAGACACCTTTCGATACAAATGTGATATTCCTATTTCTCCAAATCTTATAAAAAAGCATTACCCTTTAGATTAAGATTATTAAATTAAAGATTATTATATATCCAATTAAAAACTTTTGTAATATAATATTTAGTATTTAAAACACCTTTTTTTTAAGCAATTAACTAAATTTCCTTCACTGCAACATCCAAAATCTTTACTTCTTTTATATGCATTCAAAAACAGGAGATACACTACAAGATCTACTAGGATTATAAAACAAAACACATATTTAATAAATTATATGTAATTATACATATTATATAAAAAGGTTTAAAAATAGGATTGTTCTTACAATGGAAACTTATCATATAATGTCAACAACTACAAAAAAAAAAAAAAATCTATGCAAAACAAATGTAATAAGACTAGATAACTTTAACTATATATAAATTACAAATATTTAAAGAGAGAGAGCTTAAAATCCAAAGGAAAATATAGCTTGAAAGTACTTGTAGGAACCGTTAGGAATAATGTTATTTATTAAAAAATAAAATAAAATATTTAAAAATAAAATAAAATAAAATAATTAAAAATTAAAATAAAATAAAATATTTAAAAAATAAAATCAACATTATTTAGATAGGTCCTACAACCACAATTTTCCTTGGCTTTTTTAATAAATAAAATTATATAATTCAGCGATGAAAAGTTTAGTCATTTTAACATTTCCTCAAAACTGCATAATTTCAATTAAATAATAATAATAATAATAAATAATAATAATAATAATAATAATAATAATAATAATAATAATAAAGTAGCAGCACTAGATAATTTACAAAAATACAGAGCATTTTGTGATGCAAGCACTTATATCAATACAATAACAATAATAATAATAATAATAATAATAATAATAATAATAATAATAATAATAATAATAATAATAATAATAATAACGAAATTCATTGATCTTTGTTCCTGCTTATACAACAGGATGAGTGGCGTACTACTGAAGAAGTAAAGCCCACTTCAAGAGATGTTAGATCAGTTTCAATTAGCAAAGGAAAGAAAAAAAAATTTAAAGTACATTTCTCAACCATCAGAAACTGATCGTGAATATCGTTTACATTATTGTAATTTAAAATAATAATAATAATAATAATAATAATAATAATAATAATAATAATAATAATAATAATAATAATAATAATAATAATAATAATAATTCGAAAATATCTTTTCTACAAGTTGGAAATAATAACAGATATAACATTTCAAAAGTTAATAAACACATTCTACTACAAAACTAACTCCATTCTCTTGCATTTCGCAAAACCCTAAAATCCATCTGACTGTTTCTGAATTTGCAACGTCAACAAATAATTAATTAAATTATTTAGTTAATTAAAGATTGAAATTTCATTTCAAATTATAAAACAGAAGGTTATATTTTAGGCTTTTTTTTTAACTTTAAAAACTGACGAGAAAAAGCATTCTAAAAATATATACTTCTTGGAGCTGTTAAAAAGTATATATAAATTCCTGTTAAATTCCTTAATGTCCAAATAATAATAATAATAATAATAATAATAATAATAATAATAATAAATAATAAATAATAAAAATAATAAAATAATAAATAATAAATTAAAAAAAAAAAAAAAAAAAAAAAAAATAATAATAATAAAAATAATAATAATAATAATAATAATAATAATAATTATGATGGAATAAAATAATAATAATAATAATAATAATAATAATAATAATAATAATAATAATAATAATAAGGGTTCTATTATATTAAATTCAGCACCGCGTTCTGCCCATTTGAAGGGTATTAACAGACACCCCACCTTAAAAAGTGTCCAAGCAACAAAATCCCAATGGAGGTTTCCAGTCTCCATTTTCATACAGATTTGGCGAAAGGGGGTTGGGGGGAGGGCAGATGTTTTATATCAAGGGAATAAAAATCAGATCCCAAAAAAAGCTAACAAAATATTTCCAACAATGTTGATTTCAGCAGAAAATTTCTTTTTACAAATTTCTAACATTATTTTTGCGTTTCTCAAAACCAAATAAAAAAAAAATTGTTACTCGCAGAGAAAATTGTTTTTACGTCGAAAAATTTTGAAGAAACAAAAGCACAGTATAGATATATTGTACTTCATTATTCAATGACCACCAAGAGTTCAGGAGCTCTTAACTATGTAGTGTTGAAAAACTGCTTCAAAAGTGAATTCTTCGAAACTGACACATCTTGAAAACACTGAAAAATAAAAATAAAAATAATAATTAATTAATTATTATTATTATTATTATTATTATTATTATTATTATTATTATTATTATTATTATTATTATTATTATTATTATTATTATTATTACACAAGTCCCTTTGCTCCCATGTCTAAATTAATGGTAAGAAATTATATATTTCTCAGTTTCGAAGAGTTATATATTCTTACTTAAATGTCTACATCAAGCTACCAATTTTTTATAGTTAAAGCGTAGAAAGCTCAATGCTATCCCACATTTAATGAACTGTTCATTAATATCATTTATAATGATCTATTGTATTCTAACAATATTATTTGTAACAAGTGTTTAAGAACTCGAATAAATATTTTGATGCTGCATTTTGTATAATCTAATTTAAAACTTGAGCAACAATCGCCATTTCGACATGAAAAAATTACAAAATCCAAATTTTAAGTCTTTTTGTCTTTTGTATTACATGATAAAAGTTAAAAAGTCTCCCAGTTAAGGTCATAACAACTGTTTCTAATTTTAATTTGGACATGAACAAACTACAAAATCCTAATTTTAATTCTTTTTGTTTTTGCATTACATGATAAAAGTTAAAAGGTCTCCCAGTTTAAGGTCATAACTGTTACTAATTTAAATTATATACACAATTTTAAATTTTAAATGTATTACCTCTATTAGGTTATCGAGGCCTGTCAAGTAGCCTTCTTCGTGATTTCCGAGGCTCCATTCTTTCCTGTGGGTGACTGTGATGTTTTCAGAAAGTGGACAGGTCTTTGCAAAATCAATGATCCAAGCACCAACACGATGATGATCGTAAATTATTAATACACTACTGCCAACGACCTAAAATATAGAAATAAAACTATCAGACTCTGTGGGAAAAACAGTTTCACAATATGTTTTTAATTGATAATTTTATAACCTAGCATCTTAATAAATTAGATAACAATTAGAGATTAATAGTCTTAATGATTTAAATTTTTATTCTTATTTTAAAGGTAAATGACTTGAAAAGCTAAAATATTTAAATGAATATAAAAGCCTTTTAAAAATCTTACTTTTATTATGAACAAAACTGATTAATACGTGTATTCAAAAATTGCATATAGACATTATCATTTATTAAAATTTTCAATTTGACTAGAGTTACGAACGTGAGAACCTAAAATAAAAAAATTAAAAAATAAAAAAAAAATAAAAAATATTATGAGCAAAAGCAACCAACCTCATGATTCCTGAAGAATTCAGATTTCTCAAATGTGTCTCTGATAGTTCTCAATCTGTTGATGATTTCCTTCTTTGCAAAGTCTTTTCTTTGAACGAAAGATGACAGGACTTCGACAACTTCTTCTCTGGTGTGTATTGTTTTAAGTTCTGTTACAGGAGAACTGTTTGACATCTGCAACCCAAAAAAATTATTATTTAACAAAAGTCTAAAACGCATAACTTTTAATACATGGAATTTTTTTTACTAAGTGTAACTAGTTACTTAGTTTGTTAAATTTCTTTACTGTTTCATTGTTTGCTAAATGATACTAATAGTTTAATACCACTATTTAAAACCTAACTTACTTTGAGTGCTTCGACTCTGAAGCTTAGTGTTCTGCTAGAGCTCATTTGTTCTCTAACATCCATGTAACGCAATTTTGTCACAGCTTTAGTTTCATGTTCTTCTGCTGTAGGAGCATTAGGATCTAATTTAACCATCTGAAATGAGAAGTTATGGGAGTTAGTATACAAATTATCTTTTTTTTCTTTTTTTACAAAATATATTCGAAACTAAACAGATAAAGTATATAAAATAAATAATTATATTTAGAAACATAAGTATTTTTGATTCCAATACTAAAAAAAATCATTTACCTTTTTGTACAGATCATTCCTGGCTTCTGTGTTAGACACTTCGCTCTCCAAAAATGTTCTATTTCCAATTTTGATATCCATTATAGAGGGGTTCACAAACCCGTAGAGAAGATCAGTTATTTCGATATATCTTTCACCTTCATGAGTAAGCTCCCGATAGAATTTGGGAACCACAGATTTGGCAACATCCTTCATTAGTCGTTCGTATACCCAAGTTTCATTGGTATCTTTTGGTTGTTTCTTCCAAATAGCTCCCGGACCCGCTGGAGCTAAAGACCCAGGATGACCTGAGAGCTGAACCCAGTTATTTCTGTAATTTCTCAAGATACTTGAACATGCTGGGGCAGTTAAATTTAAGGCAGTCTGAAAAGTAAAGATTCAGACATAAGTAATCATGAGAATAAAAAGACCACATTAAGTTTGTATAGTGTTTCACCAATAAGAAAACATGATAATAATAAGACTACAAGAAGTGTGTATATATGGAAAACTGTCAGAGAAATGTGAAGATGATGTTAAACTTACAATGGCAAGCTGCTGTTGCAAAGATAAGCTTTGTTCAACGAGATTTTCCTGCGACATGAAGCCATTTTCTTTAGTTGTAGATTTCTGGTTTCGTCGAGTTAAGGACCTCCTCCAATACTTCGTCAAAGGTACTCTTTCGCCCTTAAGTTCTATGGAGCTACTCCTTTGCCTTACTTGACGCTGCTGTTGTTGCTGCTGGCATCCTCTCCACAAATGAGGGAAAGTGTCAGTATAATTTTCTGTTGTAGGTTTGGCCTTGCGAGCAGGCTTGAATAAATCCTTCAGATCAATTTCTTTAGATTCCACCTAAAATAAAAAGGAAATATATATATATAATATATATATATATATATATATATATATATATATATATATATATATATATATATATATATATATATATAATATATATATATATATATATATATATATAAAATTAAATGTACTCATACTCAATGACAGGAAAGGTCATGGTTAATAGTCCATGCAATTCTCCCCCCCACACACACCCCTTCCCCTCCTTTCATTCCCTATTCATTTTCAATCTTTCCTTCAATAATCTCGATAAATCTTTAAAATCCCTCATTTTCCCCCCCCTCCTCCACCTCCCAAGATCTTTTTTCATCCCCCAAGAAAATTACTTATCATTTCCAAACATAATTTCACTCTTTTTACGTCTTTTATCACAATTACTCCGATTCAAGAAACGAAATTTATCAACTTTGAAAAAAAAGAAATTAAGTCTTAAAAGTGCATCTATTGTTTAAAATCTAATACAAAATAATAATGATCATTATAATAATAATAATAATAATAATAATAATAATAATAATAATAATAATAATAATAATAATAATAATAATAATAATAATAATACATATAATTTGACTTATTTTCCCCTATTCATTTCATTCTTTTAATGTTAATCCTTTGGCATCTTTGGCATCCACTACCTTAACATTACCAATTCTTATTATGCGTCGTTCTCTTTGTAAAAAAAAAAAAAAACTTTGCTCCAGGTTATCTTCAATCACTCAATTCCTCACAATGTTTTCGTTTTAGATTTTTTTTGTATTTCTTTAAAATACTTATCTTCCAACTTCCTCCTCTACCATCATCCCTTCATCAAAGATCCACCAATCGGATTCTTTACCGAACCCATTCTTTAATTCAGTAATTGCACAATTTTTCTAATTCTATGTTCATCTCTATCTAAATTTTTCTTGTTCTATGTGCATCTCTATCTAACGACTTAAATCTCACACAATGCATGAAGACATGAACAATATCTTCCAAACTCCTTACTCATTCCCCTTAATAAGAATAATAATAATAATAAATAATAATAATAATAACAACAACAACAACAACAACAATAATAATAATAATAATAATAATAATAATAATAAATAATAATAAATATTATTCTACTAAAATAATGAGAATACATAGCTTCAAACCACTTGTCAAAATATATATATATATATATATATATATATATATATATATATATATATATATATATATATATATATATATATATATATATATATATATATATATATATATATATATATATAGCCATATAAATCACTTAAACGTTACTTTACTTTAAAAAATTTGTTTAAAAAATACTTTACGTATGAAGCAATTTTTAATTTTTTTTTGAACAAAAAATTAATAATTAATAATAATAATAATAATAATAATAATAATAATAATAATAATAATAATAATAATAATAATAATAATAATAATAATAATATATATATATATATATATATATATATATATATATATATATATATATATATATATATATATATATA
>SEYY01016537.1:165000-167500 GCA_009176605.1 Armadillidium nasatum
GTAGGTGTGTGTGTGTGTGCGTATGAGTGTAGGTGAGTGCGTGCGTGTGTGTGTGTGTGTGTGTGTGAGTGTAGGTGTGTGCGTGCGTGTGTGTGTGTGTGTGTATGTGTGTGTATGTGTGTGTGTGTTCAGAGCTAAGAGTGTTTTATAAGTCAAAATACTTCAACAATTCTGCTTTGTTTTCCCTATAGAAGAAATTTTAACATAGTGCTTTTTTAAAAAAAAATTAGAAATTTAGATATGCTATAAAAATAAAGTTTTCAGATTTGGACCAACAAACTGACGACTTAAAAAATAAACAAATAAAAAAAAAATAAAAAAATAAAAAATTTCCTGAAGAAATATTTCTATTTTTTAATAATTTTAGAAATTTAGATATGCCATATATAAAAATGAAGATTTCAGTTTTAGACCAACAAAGTGACGAACCTACAATTTCGAATAATGTTTCATCATAAGTCAAATAAACCACTAAAATTTTTCCAGAATATCTAAGCTTTTAGGTCTTTTTGGCATTTTCAAAAATTTTCGAAAAAATTTGAAAATAAAGCCACAATTCAACTACGATACCGATAAAATTATAACAAAACAAAATATTAAAAATCTGAATAATAAATGTACCTCAAATTCCTTGCAGATTGGAATTAATTTTCAGATTTCAAAAAAAAAATTCCTAAAAAATTTAACGACAAAAGAAAAAAGATAGAATTGTGGATAACATTTCAAAAAATCTGAATAATAAATTTTTCCAAAATTCCTTACAGATTGGAATTAATTTTTAGATTTCAAAAATCATTTTCCAAAAAAAAAGATATCAACGTCATACGAAAAAAAGTAAAAATGAATATAACATTTTTTCTACTCAAATGATTTTCCATTCATTGCAGATTTGGAAATGAGTTAGCAAGATCTTTCTTTTGATATTTACGTCATCAGAATCGGATGAAAAATTAAAATAAATTTTAATTTTATTTATAAAAAATGTTCGTTCTCCGATATGACAATAAATAAGAGCAGAATCCTGAGTGATCTCACCATGGTACCTCTTTGTTATCAGTTCCAAGGTTGTATCTACGTTCAGGCTCTCTCTCTCTCTCTCTCTCTCTCTCTCTCTTCATCTGGTATTCTTTCGCCACCCTCCCTCTCTCTCTTCAGTTAGTATTCTTTCCCCCCTCCCCCTCTCTCTTTTTTATATTTTTTATTATTTATATAATTATATATATATATATATATATATATATATATATATATATATATATATATTATATATATATATATATATATATATAAGTCGTTTTGTTTACAAATTATATCGTGATGAATATATATTATGAATTATTATGCATGCACTGCATCTGCATTCACCACTCGTCTGCATTCACTTGAGGAATTTCCTGAAGAACTACAATGACTGGGGTTTCTTCTTTCAGTTTTTTTAGTGCCTCATCCGGTTTGTCCGTTCTTGATGGCATTTTCTGAGGAATAATAATAATAAAAAGAAACGATTAATATTTTTTTTTATTAATAATATTTAGTTTGTTTATAATATTTTATTGCTTATACTATTTGACAAAGTCGTTAATTTATGGTTATCAAGAAGAACATTCTTGATACTTGGAATACTAAAATACGAGACTTGTTCTGTTTCTTCTCTGTCGATAAAATTCACATAAATTCAAAGGACAGATTTACCTTATCTACTTTATATTTACTATATCTACTTTATATCTACTATATCTACTTTTGCATTCTTGTGATTGCAAGGTCAAGGTGGTAAGTGATGTTCAAATTCTTAGTTTTATCAGGCAAAGTTACAGTGTTTGAATCTTGCAATGAATAAAATAATAAATAACGTTAAGGGGTTTACCACCGCAACTTTTACTTGCAATGCATAAAAAATTATTAGTATGCTCGGGGAAAGCCCAAAATGATGCCAAAAATACACTGTTGCCTTTCGAGCATAAATTAAGCAGATGGGAATTTTGCACAGAAGTTTCCTTGTCCCTGTCTCAAGAGTTTCCATATTTGTTGGAAAATTTTGCGAAGTGTCAATTCGGACATCTAGACTTAACTCGAGAAGGTGATGAGCTTCTTTAGGAAAGGATGCAAGGTTCTCTCTCTCTGTAACTCTCGACTTGAAACTAATAGTCCATAGAACTTGAGCATTAGACTCTTTATCCAGGATGTGGGCTAAATATGATTAATTTTTTAATCAAGATACGCCAATGACAAGTGTTTTATTGACAGGGCCTTAGGTTTTGTTACGCATCCAAGGATCCAAGAACGAGCTTTGTTTGTCTCTAAAACAGATACAAAGAATGCAAGGGCATTTGGGTTGGCGAGCATAGATTGTTTTTCACAGTACCTCACCGCATTTTGAGGTCGTACACTGCATTTCTACTCATTTTTTCTCAACGCACCACACTGCACTGCATCTCACCAGGACGTTGTAATTGGACCGCAACGCATCGCGTACTGTGCAGTACCTCACCGATGCATC
>SEYY01016537.1:180000-185000 GCA_009176605.1 Armadillidium nasatum
ATATATATATATATATATATATATATATATATATATATATATATATATATTATATATATATATATATATATATATATATATATATATATATATATATATATATTATATATATATATATATATATATAATATTAAATAAAATAATATATATTTTAATAAATATTAATATGAAAAAATATATGATAATTCTTTTAATTTATTATTTTTAATATTACTTTATTGGATATTAATATTAATATATTTAAATATATTACACGCAAAATATATGTAAATATAAGCAATATATAACATATATTGTATTGTGCCTGTAATATCATTGCATATAAATATATTGTACTGTAACCTACCTGTAATAATATTACTCATACAGTATAATATTATTCAACGTATACTGTTGTTCTTTGCTTCTAATATCATTCCAGGCATATATATATATATATATATATATATATATATATATATATATATATATATATATATATATATATATATATATATATATATATATATATATATATATATATATATATATATATATATATATATATATATATTATATATATATATATATATATATATATATATATATATATATATATATATATATATATATATATTATATATATATATATATATATATATATATATATATATATATATATATATATATATATATATATATATATATATATATATATATATATATATATATATATATATATATATATATATATATATATATATATATATATATATATTATATAATATATATATTTATTTATATTTTTTTATTTTTTTTTTTTGTGGATATTATACTTTACCTGTAATATTTTATTATCATTTATTTAGAATGTGAGTTTGTTTGTGTGATTATAGATTTAAAATTTTGTAATAAAGTCTAGTAGTCCATTAGGACTATCCCATAAAATGTTTAGTATAAACGTGTAAAAGATAAGTCTAATAAACCACATTTCAAGAAAAATACAAAATTATGCCTTCTGTAAGCTATATTTAAGGATCATTTTTCGATGTTTTTATGCCTTTTAAATAATCTGAATCAAAATTCTAAAGAAATCGGAAAAGAAAAGACGAAGATTTTTTTTTTAGTATTCTTGCACTGTTTATTTACGGACAATTATTTGTGCTAATTTCTTTTAACTGAAGAAGAGGAAGGAAACAAAAGGTTTTGATGAGTCATTCAGGCATTTTGTTTACAATAAAACTCTTGGTGTATACTAGTAGTAGTAGTAGTAGTAGTAGTAGTTCTGCTATTGTATTTTTAATCAACATTTTCATTGCACAGATTTTGTTGATTTCTTTCACCCTATTATTAAGAGGTTTGACGAGTTACTTCTATTTGTGAAGTGGACAGTAGTTCCATAATGAAACAAGGTGTCAATTTTTCATTCAAATCACAAATATACTCGAGATCCTGTTTGGCGTAAAACCATAAAAAAATGATGAGAACTTTAAGATGCAAATTTTATGTAACATATTTAGATAAACTTATGTTTTATTAAATTGACTTCTAAATATGTAAAAGAGGTAACAAGTGCAAAGATGATAAATTATATTTTATTCGAAAACAAAGAATAAAAAGAAAAAAATATAAATATAAAGGAGTAGCAAATCCCTGCAAATTTTTTATGCTTATAATCACATAATTGATAAAAGTTAATAAAAGGACTGCCAACGGAAAAAGAAAAAGTGGTAGAAAGAATGACAACGGAAAAGAAGTGACAGAAAGACAAACAACGGAAAAGAAGGATTGGTAGAAGGACAGACAAGAAAAGAAAAAATGGCAGAAAGACAGACAACGGAAAAGAAGAATTGGCAGAAGGACAAACAACAGAAAAGAACTGGTAGAAGGGGAGACATCGGAAAAGAAAAATTGGCAGAATGACAGACATCGGAGTAGAAGAACTGGCAAAAGGACAGACAACAAAAAAAACTGGCAGAAGGACAGATATTGAAAAGAAGAACCGGCAGAAGGACAGGCAACAGAAAAGAAGAATTGTAAGAAAGACAGACAACAGAAAAGAAGAATTGGTAGAAGGACATACAACAGAAAAGAAGAATTGGTAGAAGGACAGACAACAGAAAAGAAGAATTTGCAGAAGGATAGACAACGGAAAGAAGAACTGGCAGAAGGACAGACAACGGAAAAGAAAGAAATACAACTGAAAACAAGAACATATCCACTGAAAAAGGACATACAATGGAAAAAGGACAGAAAATAGAAAAGAATGGCATACAAAAGGAAAAAGATTCTATTCAAAGGAAAAGAAAGACAGACAAGGAAAAAGGAAGACAGTCAACGAACATCGTAAAACATCCACTTCCCATCCAGTTATCTACCATCTACTTTTTTTTTTTTTTTTTAAATCCTCTATTCTTTTCTTGTTTTTATCTTTCGTAACATCTCTTTTATAGTTTTATCTTTTATAGTGTTTTCACTTTTATTATATCCTTTTAATGTAGTTTACTGCATATTTATAATTTATTTTTGAGAGGTCGTTCTTAAACTGTTCATAAACTGTAGCTTTACGCTTATAATGAAATTATATAAACTATTTTTGGAATTTAATTGTTAATTTTAATTTGGGGTTTAATGAGAGAGAGAGAGTGAGAGAGAGAGAGAGAGAGAGAGAGAGAGAGAGAGAGAGAGAGAGAGAGAGAGAGAGAGAGAGAGAGAGAGAGAGAGAGAGAGAGAGAGAGAGAGAGAGAGATTAGATTTAAAGTACATAATGAGAGTTTTTCTCCAACAAATCCTGAGAGAGTAGAGAAGTTATAATATATATATATATATATATATATATATATATATATATATATATATATATATATATATATATATATATATATATATATATATATATATATATATATATATATATATATATATATATATATATATATATATATATATATATATAGTGTGTTGTGTGTTGTGTGCGTGTTGTGTGTATATTTGTGTGCATATGTGTACGTAGGTCAGCAACATACTACTTACACATCTTTAGGTTTGTTTTTCATTGATGTAAATGTTTTATTCACTTGAAAAGAAAGAAGAATAAATTTAATTATTGCAAATAATTAAAATTTTCGACTAAAGTAAATTAAAATAAATTTTGATAAAGTAATTTAAATTTTTTTGACTAATTTAAAAATAAAATAAAAAAAAAAATAAAACACTTTTCAGTATTGCATTAAATTCAAACCTTTGAAATATTTCATATGAATTTATTTAGCAAAAAAAAAAAAAAAAAAAAAAAATTTTAAATAAAAAAAAAAAAATTTATTCATTTTTCACTGAAGAAAAATAAAAAAATTTTCAATGAAAAATTAATTTATTATGAAGTAAAGAAAGAAAGACGTTCCCTCCCAATATCTTTGGAATAATAAAAGGTGTTCTCAGTAATCTTGGAAAATTTTTACTTAAAGGTCTCCCTCAATATCTCGGAAAAAAATAAAAATTATTTTCTCAATATCTTTGGGAGAAAATGAAAGGTGTTCCAAGTTCCTGTGAAAGAAAATTATTTTCTTTCCAAAAAAAAAAAAAAAATGAAAGGTGTTCCCAGGATCTTTAGGAGAATGAAAAGTGTTTCCAGGATCTTTAGGATAATGAAGGGTGTTTCCAGGATCTATAGGAGAATGAAAGGTGTTTCCAGGAACTTTAGGAGAATGAAGGGTTTTCCCAGGATCTTTAGGAGAATGAAAAGTATATCCAGGATTTTTAGGAGAATGAAAGGTGTTCCCAGGATCTTTAGGAGAATGAAGGGTGTTCCCAGGATCTTTAGGAGAATGAAATGTGTTTACCAGGATCTTTAGGAGTATGTTTACCTGAGTATGTTCTCGTGTGCTCTGAGTACATTTTGAATAAATAAATGTTCCCAGTATCGGGAAAACCTTGGTTGGTTTCTAGAATCATTAAATAAACCTCAGTCAAACCAAACCTTTTAATCACGTGATCAGAATAACACACGAAAAGAAACCTCCTTTTCCTTTCCCAGTCATAAATACAACCAATTTTATCTACTAAAAACTAAATGTAAGGCTGAGTCAACCTTGGAGACACTAATGGAAATCGATGCCAAGATACCCTCCATAGAGATTGTCTCTCACACACACACACACACACACACACATATATATATATATATATATATATATATATATATATATATATATATATATATATATATATATATATATATATATATATATATATATATATATATATATATATATATATATATATAGATATATATATATATATATATATATATATATATATATATATATATATATATATATATATATATATATATATATATATATATATATATATATATATATATATATATATATCCGAGTTCATTACATACGGAATTGGGGACGAAAATCAACGACCTATTTCTCCTTATCTGAAGTGAAAATATTAATTAACGATTATTTTTTTGATAAGAAAATTTCGGAAATTAGTCACAAATGATAAAGGTACTTCCCTTTAAGAGTACTTTCTCACAGTGTCTAGATTTTCGTCTGCTTTTCCTTTATCTTCTTCGATTTCTTGCTCAGTACGTATTCACATACATACTCACACGCCTATAGCATATATATATATATATATATATATATATATATATATATATATATATATATATATATATATATATATATATATATATATATATATATATATATATATATATATATATATATATATATTATTATATAGGATGGAGCGATACCAAAATTTTTACCGATACCGATAAAAATTCCCCGAAGCCGATACCCGATACCTGAAAATATGCGATACTTACGGATACTACTACCGATAACCACTACCGATACCGATACTTTACTCCTATACAAATTTTTTGCCGATACCGATACCGATACTGAAAAAGGCCGATACCGATGCCGATACTGATACTTCACTCCATCCCTAATATATATATATATATATATATATATATATATATATATATATATATA
>SEYY01016537.1:197500-210000 GCA_009176605.1 Armadillidium nasatum
TCTTTCCTTCTCTTTCTATCTTCTTTTTATCTTTCTTTTCTCTCTTTGCAACCGATGTCTTTTCATATCTTTCTTATTCTTCATTATTTTTCTATTCCTATTTCTCACTCCCTCGGGATATGTTTAGACGTCAATTCGTCTTTCAGTTGCATCTTTCTCATTTTCCTATTTTTTTGTTTATTCTGCATCAGTTTTAACTCTCTCTCTCTCTCTCTCTCTCATCTTATTTATTTGCAACTGATAGATAGATAGATAGATAGATAGATAGATAGGATAGATAGATAGATAGATAGATAAATAAATAAACTGATGATAGATAGATAGATAGATAGATAGATAAATAGATAGATAGATAATCGAATAACAAAGATATTTTTAGAAATAAACTTAAGAATTATTTACGTAGGAAAATATCAAAAGAAAAAATAATGATCAAAGGCCAAAACGTCAAAATTTTCGCCCCATTATAGTAATGAGTAATGGCCTCCTTAATTGAGTAAATGTATAATACTTGTGTGAATTTGCATCACGTAAGAAAGTCAATTAAGTATACTTAAATAAAATAAAAATAGTAAATATTATTTACTAATATGTTATTATTAAATTAAAAACGCTAAGTAAACGTTTTTTTTTTCTTTTTTATCGATTAATTAGGATATGTAAATAAAAAATTGTTTAAAAAATAAATATCATTTACAAATAGATATTAAGGAAAATTTGTACAAAAAATTTTTAATTTTTTTTTTTTTTTATTTTATTTTTTTTTTTATCGAATTAAATCGAGAAAACAGATTTGAAATTTTTTCTTTGCATAATATTATCATAACCGTCACAGAAAAAAAATTATCCAATTGGAAAAATTCGTGCACAATAATTACAGGAAACTGATAATCGGTAAAAGTTTACAAGACCAAAAGAAAATGACAATAAGAATAATGTGTTACTTATTTGAATACTACAAGCGTGATGTTAGTCACGTAACTTTCAATTTTGCTTATTACGATTTTCCTATGTCGAAAGTAGTATTTCTTTAACGGTTAATAAAACGTTATCCATTCATTGATCAATTACCCTTTGTCTGTTTATCTTTCTTCTGAATATTTCTTGGCTATTAATGAAGCTCGTTGTCAGTACCGCTAACGTAGTACAGAGGTAAAGCGATTGATTCGCTTGCATGAAGGCGATGGGTTCGATTCCTCAAGTGAATCGTAGGAAGAAACATCCTAGAAAGTACTCCTCTTCGAAGAAAATATCTGTTGAGTCTGACTTACCGAAATTTTAATTAAGTGTAAAGTCGAATCCGGAGTCAATCGAAGCTAAATTCACGTGTTTTGAGGGTGTCGGAGTCAGAGTTGTATATTTTGGGAAAACACTGAGCAATGGTGAAAGAAATAGAGGAATGAATCTACACATTTTGCTGATACTACTAACATTAAACTATTATTATTATTATTATTATTATTATTATTATTATTATTATTTTTATTATTATTATCATTATTATTATTATTATTATTATTATTATTATTATTATATTATATTATTATTATTATTATTATTATTATTATTATTATTATTATTATTATTATTATTATTATTATTATTATTATTATTATTATTATTAGCATTATCTTTATTGTTTTTCTTTTTATTATTCCTAAGATAATTATTATAATTATTATTAATATTACTATTATTATAATTCCTAATATTACAAATGAGAAAAATGAGAAGCAAATAACTTGAATTTTTGCATCATCTTAAAAGAGTGATTTCATGAATTCTCTAATTCTTTAATTTTTAATTGTTGTGTAAACGTAGTTTGACTGTTTACTTGTATGTACTGAAACTTTTTTCCAAGTTATTCCAGACTTTACAGCAAGTGGAGAGAGAGAGAGAGAGAGAGAGAGAGAGAGAGAGAGAGAGAGAGAGAGAGAGAGAGAGAGAGAGAGAGAGAGAGAGAGAGAGAGAGAGAGAGAGAGAGAGAGAGAGAGAGAGAGACAGAGAGAGAGAGAGACAGAGAGAGAGAGAGACAGACAGACAGAGAGAGAGAGAGACAGAGAGAGAGAGACAGAGAGACAGAGAGGAAGAGATAGAGATAGATAGATAGATAGATAGATAGATAGATAGATAGAGAGAGAGAGAGAACGGGAGAAAGATGGAGGGAGAGACTGCAAGAAGAATTTGAATTTTTATTGTATAAAATAAGTATAAAAAGAGAGATAACGTTTCTCTTCATGCTGTTTCTTTCTCTCTTCATATCGTCTTCTGCTTGCAACTTTTGAACTTCAAATGAATGACAATTGATGTTCAAAACTTTTGTTTCCTTTTACTTTTCATCTATTTTTTTCTCAATCTATCTCTCTCTCTTCTCTCTCTCTCTCTCTCTCTCTCTCTCTCTCTCTCTAATTACAAGCAATAAAATGTATCTATATTATGAAGAGCTTATTAAGTTATGAATATTGCCATCTTTCCAAGATATGAGAATCAGCAAAAATATTTCAAAAGATTAACTGTATTAAGAGTGTAACAGAGAAAATAATTTTTAAAAAATCGCAGAAAAATGTAATTATAATAACAGAATTTGAAGAACTAATTAAAACGCTATAAAATTATATAAATCTGAAGCCATTTCTCCATCCTCACTTTAAGTGGAAACAGAACTTTATTTTTTTGTTTACCAAAATCTTATTACGAAAACCTTTCTTATGACGCATGTACCAACGTATTTACAATGCAAGGATCGTAAAACTTAATTTAAGTATAGAACCTCACGAACTTCTTATCCGAATGCAACTGGAATTGAAAAACATGCATACGATTATGTTTAAATAAAAAAAGCTATAAATGAAAACTGTTAGTTGCTATCTGTGATACAATAAATGTACGATGACGAAACACTAGAATAAAAAATAAATAAATATATGAATGAAACTTGAAGTGAGCTAAGTCTAAGAAAGCTCTCCAGTGATTGCTGTAAACGAGAGATTTTAAAACATAAAAAATATATCCTACAATCGTTTCCCGTTCATGTTTAGAATTCCGAAGCTGAGTAAATCAATCTTTTACCTTTTTCATTATTGTTCAAAAGGAGAGGATAGGAAGTTTACCCGTTTCACGTTAATCACATGACAGTAAGATTGTCAATTCGATTGACGCTTGAAGATTGTCATTTCTATTGACGTTTGAAGATTGTCAATTCGATTGACGTTTGAAGATTGTCAATTTGATTAACGTTTTAAGACTTCTAATTCGATTGACGATTGAAGATTGTCAATTCGATTGACGTTTGAAGAATATCAATTCGATTAATTTTTGAAGATTGTCAATTCGATTGATATTTAAAAATTGTCAATTCGATTGACGTTTGAAGATTGTCAATTCAATTGACGTTTGAAGATTGTTAATTCGATTGGCGTTTGAAGATTGTCAATTCGATTGACGTTGCTACAAGTTGCTTTTGTATTTTTATCTATAAGATTTTCATCTTCCTTCTAGTTTTAGATGTTGCAAGACAATCTCACTACTTCTTGCTGTTCTTATTGCAGTTTATTCTTATTTCCTTTTAGTACCACTTGCAATACTTCTCATTGATACTAATCACATATTACTTCTGTTATATTTAGTGGTTCTCTTACATTCTAGCTTTGTTTGACACGTTGTTCTAACTTTCTAGATTACTTCTTATAATTTATTCTACTTTTTTCTAGCACTAGTTACAAAAAATTATTACTTTTTTCATTTTTAGTAGCTCTCTTTACGTGATGCCCTGCTCTAACATTCTAGCTTTAAATCTTATAATTTATTCTTGCACTTCAGTTATACTTAGTAGTTCTCTCATAGGCTAGCTTTATTTGAGTTGTTCTAACTCAATAACAGAATATTATTTTACAATCCCCCTAACACTACTCCATCCCACCAATCCCCCAACCCCTTATAATCTCTCCCCTATGACATATTAACTAACAATTCTACTTTAGATAAAACGATCTATTAATGTTATATATGTATACATATGCAAATATATATTTTATAAATCTATAAACATAAGTTTGTAATATGTACATAAATCTTCGAGGAAGAATAATCTTCGATTTGCAATTGAAAGGAAGATTTAAAAAAAGAATCGTTTAAGGAAACTTTGTCGTAAAATAAAGGTGCAAATACTTCACTAAACTTGGATATTTTTTTATTCGCTATTTTATTGAGTAAATATTGTGAGGTAAAGCAAAAACAATCTTAAGATTTATTTATCACTTCAAAAGAGTCTTACCACTATACTCTCTTTATATATATATATATATATATATATATATATATATATATATATATATATATATATATATATATATATATATATATATATATATATATATATATATATATATGTGTGTGTGTGTGTGTGTGTGTGTGTGTGTGTGTGTGTGTGTGTGTGTGTGTGTGTGTGTGTGTGTGTGTGTGTGTGTGTGTGTGTGTGTGTGTGTGTGTGTGTGTGTGTGTGTGTGTGTGTGTGTGTGTGTGTGTGTGTGTGTGTGTGTGTGTGTGTGTGTGTGTGTGTGTGTGTGTGTGTGTGTGTGTGTGTGTGTGTGTGTGTGTGTGTGTGTGTGTGTGTGTGTGTGTGTGTGTGTGTGTGTGTGTGTGTGTGTGTGTGTGTGTGTGTGTGTGTGTGTGTGTGTGTGTGTGTGTGTGTGTGTGTGTGTGTGTGTGTGTGTGTGTGTGTGTGTGTGTGTGTGTGTGTGTGTGTGTGTGTGTGTGTGTGTGTGTGTGTGTGTGTGTGTGTGTGTGTGTGTGTGTGTGTGTGTGTGTGTGTGTGTGTGTTCTTGCCGGAGTCGTGGAACGGCAAGATTTTAGGTCAAGCTAAAGCTAGAGAAAAAAATATTTTTGTGGTTGAGTCAGCGCCAAAGGAAGATAAATAAAAATCCTTACTTTTATTAAATAAAGGAGTCCACAGACTGTGGTGCGTAATTTTAATATGATGGAGGAGTCGTGCCCAGGAAGATTTAAAATTGTAATTGTGAAGTCAACGAAAAAACATAACTTCCCAGCAGCTTTGGTTTGAAGAATAAAGGGCCTGTCTACAACAGCTGCTACAGAACGATCTGAAAGGAAATCAGAGAAAAGGATTGATACCAAAAGGAAATTAAGTTTAGAAATCAGATCTTAGTGCCAGAATCTATATCTAAACTTCTAAAGCTTTCGATATGTCCAGAATTACTGAAAAAGATTTACCAAAATGCAGAAGAGAAGAGGATCAAGAGTCAGAGACAGGAAAGAAAACCACTAATCCATACGGAAGATTAATCGATTTAAGATCTTTTCAAATCTAATGATTAGAAGATTTAAGATGTTTTCAGAATCTGAAATTAGAAGATTTAGGATGTTTTCAGATCTAAAGATTAGAAGATTTAAGATGCTTTCAGATCTGAAATTAGAAGACTAAAGATGTTTTCAGATCCCAAGATTAGAATATTTAAGATGTTTTTAGATTTGAAGACTAGAAGATTTAAGATGTTTTCAGATCTGAAGATTAGAAGACTTCCGATGTTTTCAGATCTGAAGACTGGAAGATTTAAGATGTTTTCAGATCTGAAAATTAGAAGATTTAAGATGTTTTCAGATCTGAAATTAGAAAACTTAAGATGTTTTCAGATCTGAATATTAGAAGATTTAAGATGTTTTCAGATCTGAAATTAGAAGACTTAAGATGTTTTCAGATCCCAAGATTAGAATATTTAAGATGTTTTTAGATTTGAAGACTAGAAGATTTAAGATGTTTTCAGATCTGAAGATTAGAAGATTTAAGATGTTTTCAGATCTGAAAATTAGAAGATTTAAGATGTTTTCAGATCTGAAATTAGAAAACTTAAGATGTTTTCAGATCTGAATATTAGAAGATTTAAGATGTTTTCAGATCTGAAATTAGAAGACTTAAGATGTTTTCAGATCCCAAGATTAGAATATTTAAGATGTTTCTAGATCTGAAGATTAGAAGATTTAAAACGTTTTCAGATCTGAAGATTAGAAGACTTAAGATGTTTTCAGATCTGAAAATTAGAAGATTTAAGATGTTTTCAGATCTGAAGATTAGAAGATTTAAGATGTTTTCAGATCTTTCAGTTATCGGTAGATTCGAAAACTTTGAAAAGAACAGATGTTAAAGCGATAAGACAATGGTTAGAGTTTAAGAATTTTGATCTTTACACTTCTTAACATTGAACTCAGGGAGAGCAGAAATATTTTTAGAAGTATAAATGAATTAATTGGAGCTTCATGGAGAAGGAAGAATGGTCTAAAATGGAATATATATATATATATATATATATATATATATATATATATATATATATATATATATATATATATATATATATATATATATATATATATATATATATATATATATATATATATATATATATATATATATATATATATATATATATATATATATATATATATATATATATATATATATATATATATATATATATATATATATATATATATATATATATATATATATATATATATATATATATATATATATATATATATATATATATATATATATGCATATATATATATATATATATATATATATATATATATATATATATATATATATATATATATATATATATATATATATATATATATATATATATATATATATATATATATATATATATATATATATATATATATATATATATATATATATATATATATATATATATACACACACACACTATTGTGAGTCAGTGAATAAAGTGTTATAGTATTTATGTTCTTAATTGTATTAATTTATAATATATTATATATTATGCATATTATAATATATAATATTATAATATACTGCAATTTCAGGTAAGAAATATTAAAAATTCTTATCAATTCTAAAAAGCTTCAAAATATTAGTAACAGATACATTTGAATGACTTATTTGGTAATGCGACGGGCTTGTGTTATGAAGGTCACATAATTGATTCCAAGAAAGAAAATATTATTGAGAAGTTTCACTCCTCGTCAAAGGTCAAGAGTCCTTGAGGGGGTGTACGAACTTTGAAAAATAATTAAGAGTTTTTTTCTTTTATATTTACATGTCATGCATTTTGTTTCTTGTTCCTGAGATCCTTTATAAAAGTCAACTGGAGGTTTTCGACACACTATTTGTTGGTTTGAGATTGGAATCTGTTTTTCACAATATAAATAAGATGAGAACCAAGAATAAGGGAGGAAGATCTATATAGCAACCTAGTCCAGTAATTACGATGCTTTCTGCTCCCATTGACCAACATTAAATTTGTTGATTTGGATGTGCTGTTTTTAATATCAAAATATGAGGAGATTGCATGTCATTTTATCACGTCAGATAACTTTAAAACAGTTACATGCAGAGATTTTTTTGAAATATTTATTGCGTTCGGAAAGAGTCCCGCTCATTTTTCTATCTTTATTATTATATAATAAATTAAGACAATTAATGATGTAGCTGATAATTTTAAATCAAAATAGAAAAATATATGAAACAGGTTAAAATTAATATCACTGTAACAAGAATAGAGCTAGTGCCCTTATATTACTTCTTTTATTCTACCAAATTACTTCTTCAATTATTGCCTAGAATGAAACCAAGTCAACAACATCTCTCTGCAGGATTCCTAATAATTCATCTTAATTTTTCATTCCTTCTTCCCTCTTTGAGATCTTGGGAAACCTCTCTTATTTTTCCTCATGTACAGGAAACTTATGTAAATGAATTTTAAATCTACCATCTTAAATGACTTCCTAGAATAAGAACATATCAACAATACCTCTCTGCAGGCTTCATAATAAACCATCTTATGAGTGTCCAATTTCCTTTCATTCTTTCTTCCCTCTTTGAGATCTTAAGGAAACGTCTCTCCTTTTTTCTTCATCTACAGCAGCGTTTTCCAATCGGGGTGTACATAGAACCCCAGTGGACCACAGAAGCTTGGATTGTATTTATTATTAGTTTTTACTAATCTACAAATAAATATTTAATTTAGGTATATTACATATGAGTATATGGGGTCCACATACGTAAAGTTTGGAATAAGGGGTTCCACAAGCAAAAAAGGCTGGGAACCCTTGATCTATACGAAACCTATTTAGATGGTTGTTGAAAAGGGAAGCTGAATATTAAAAGTTTTCCAGTATATGTTCAACAAGGTCTTATTTCGAAGAATAATAGATTCCAAGTAAGTTTTCAACTAGTAACCCAAAGGAATTTTATTTTCTTATCCCAGATTAAGTCATGAGTTAAGATAGCATGTATCCCTCGTTAGATTCTTTTATCTGCATGGGAATCTTCGATTACACCAGGTTTAAGTTCCTCGTCACTAATACATGGGAAAGGAGAACGCATATAGTTAAATCAAACCCCCCTTTCTTTATTAAAAACTAAAATAAATTGCTTTATGAACCCAGCTTTAATATAGAGATCAGAAGTGAAAAAATGTTCATTTCTTGTTTTGTCAGTGGTTTGGGCGCAACATTTTTTTTTTTTGTTTTTTTTTTTTTACATTTAAAATAAAAGGTAAGTTACAGATTTTCCTTTTATGCAATATAATGAGGGACAATTCCCTAAGCATAAAAATGTGAAGCCTTATGGAATCTATTGTTTGACCAAGATGAAAATTGATCATTTTCAGTTCATTACAAATTATCCATTTAATAATATCGTACTTTATAATTTCAAAAAAATTTTAATACTTTACATTCATTATAAATAAATTGGATGATATACTACAACTATGACATTTTTATTATATTAAAAAAAAAGACAAACTATAAACTTATTTTAGAATCGTTGATGATATAATTTTTAGTCAATGTAATTATTTTGGGTTGCATCTTTTACTTTCTTAAATTCTCCTATATTATGAAACTATGTTTTTCCTTTTTCCGCCAAAATAAAACATATTCTTTTCATTTAGTTCTAAAGCTACTTCTTTATCGATGATTTTCCTGGTGCTCCAGGTACTATAATAATAATTATAATAATAATAATAAAAGAAATTCAAATTTTTCTCTTTAATAACTGTTAGCTCACCATAAATTTAGAAATATTCATCTGATGCAAGTGTTTAAAACTCTGGGAAGAACAGATATTTCATCTGAGTAACTAACTGATATGATATGCAGTATAAATTAGAATTCTTTAAATCTTACTCTTTGAAATGTAGCAAGAAGTCTTCACCAAAAATAAAGAAGCCTGAATGATGTAAATAATTGTAAAATAAACCATCTGAATAATACTTTTGATCCCAACCATACCATAGAAATCCCAAACAACAAACCTTTTCATTTTCCATTTTGTCTATTATAGCAATATTTCCCCTCAAGATCTAGAAACATTTTGATAATATTATTATTATTATCTTCAAGTTTAGCTTTAAAATAGGTCAGACAAGCGTTCTTTACGTCATCAGTAGCCCTTCCTCCCTCCCCTTTATCGTTTTACCGCAGTGGTGTCTTCAAACCGTAACGAATGAAGCAAAAAATACATCCTGGTTATTTAAACAATAATTTATTTGAGAATATAATCGTGCCACGCAGCTGCAGCTTTGGACTACAATCCATCACGTGACGTATGAACAATGACGTCACATATATTGGCGTACTACTAAATCAGAATAATTTTTTACACAACCTTCATGCACGAATAACCCAAAAATAGGCTTATCGTACTGCACCAAAATAAAAAATTTATCAATACACCAAAATCACCTGAAAATACGTCTTCTAATTTATTTTTATTTTCTTTATTTTTTATTTTTATTTATTTATTATTATTTTTCATTTTTATTTCTATTTTTGTTATTTTTATTTATTTTTTTCCTTTAAAATTTTTCATTTTAAAAATAAAAAAAAAAAAAAAATATATATATATTATATATATATATATATATATATATATATATATATATATATATATATATATAATATATATAATATATATATATATATATATATATATATATATATATATATATATATATATATATATATATATGACAGATTGACCACAGCTGTAAAGTCTGGGATCGGAGGTTGAACAGAGGAAGAAAGATGAGATTATGATAGAAATTTCTGAAAAACCTTTATAATTTCGCTCTAAGAAATTGAAAAAGAACAAGAAATTAAACAAAGCCTTTCTATTTCCTTTCTATAGAAAGGTTTTAGAAAGGTACATTTGTACAATATAGAAAATTTAGCTGCACGAGCTCCCTTCAAAGGTCAAAATAAACTACTGAAGAGTTCTGAAAAGAAGTATCCATTGCAATACCGAAAGTATAAAGGAGAGTTATGCAACATATTGACGACTAGAAAGAGATAGGAGAGACTTAGTGAGAGAAAAAGAATTGAAAAGTTAAAAAAACATTAGACTCCACTAACCAGGAAAATTAGAGTGTGTAAAACCACTCCAGATATGTGATGCTTACCCCATACAAGAGGGACCATCACCCTTATACAAAGTCAGTAATTACAGTGGCTATTCAGAACACCCAGAAATTGGTTTAAAAAGAGAGATGTGATCCTTTCAAGAAAGATAAATAACTAAGAACAGAAGATGGTTTGATTTGTGTGTTTTCGAAGAAGATATATATATATATATATATATATATATATATATATATATATATATATATATACTATATATATATATATATATATATATATATATATATATATATATATATATATATATATATATATATATATATGGCCATTGAGGTCAGTTCTTTAATATATGATCAATAACTTTCATTATATCGTTGAGAATGTCATCATACTTACAATAATTTACATATTCTGGATTTATTCTGATAAAGCAGGTAGTAACTAGATTTAACAGTGTCACACTTGTTATGATAATTATAATAACAGCAACAAAAATAATAATAATAATAATAATAATAATAATAATAATAATAATAATAATAATAATAATAATAATAATAATAATAATAATAATAATAATAATAATAATAATAATAATAATGAATAATAATAATAATAATAATTATAATAATAATAATAATACATTATTAATTAATAATAATAATAATAATAATAATAATATATATAATAATAATAATAACAGTAATAATTTTAATAATAATATTATTAATATTGAAATTCTAATAATAGTAATAATTATGGTAACTTTATTCAGGAAATGGTACATTTACAGGCTTAAAGTTTAAAAGTAGGTCCTATAGGACCTACTTTTATAATTTAAACCTGTAAATATACTTCTAAGTTCAATAATAATCTTAATAATAATATTGTAACTGTCAAGTTCTCTGAAAAGGGGCTGCTAGGGGGAAACACTGTGGTTTTCTTTGAGCCCCAATGTTTAATACATATTGATATTTATGTATAATTTTAATTTATTTAATAATTCCAAGTTATAATAGGTTACTTCAAGAGTAACAAAACTCTAGAAATATTGACCATGCGAGTAACAATAGCAAAGACGTTACTTATGATGTTTACTACGATAATACTAGTAATAATATTAGCAATGATGATATTTACTTTAAAAACAATAATAGTAATAATAATAATAACAATGATAATAATTTAATAGTGATAATAATAATAATAATAATAATAATAATATAATAATGATGATAATAACAATAATAATATATTAATAATTATAATAATTATAATAATGAAAATTATAATAATAACAAAATAATAATAATAATAATAATAAAGATAAAATAATAATAATATTGATAACCATTATAATAATAATAATAATAATAATAATAATAATAATAATAATAATAATAATAATAATAATAATAATAATAATAATAATAAAATGACGTAAGATTCATTGTTGTAAAAAGAAATCAAAAGTTGGAAACTGCAAAGATGACATTTCAGTGTAATAATAATAATAATAATAATAACAATAATAATAATAATAATAATAATAATAATAATAATAATAATAATAATAATAATAATAATAATAATAATAATAATAATAATAATAATAATAATAATAATAATAATATTAATAATAACAATAATAATAATAATAATAATAATAATAATAATAATAATAATAATAATAATAATGCGAATAGCAACAACATTAAAAATAATAATAATAATAATAATAATAATAATAATAATAATAATAATAATAATAATAATAATATATGTAATAAATTGAATTAATAAAGGGTTTCAGTATGATAAAAGAGATTTTTCCGCAAACGACCTAAATATAGACTCTTATTCTTATAATTAATTTTAGTTTTATTATTTTTTATTTATTTGTTTTTATTTTTATTTATTTTATTTAAGTATTTACTTTTATGCACAAAAATTGTTGCTAAATTTTAATTGAAGAAAAAAATAGAAAATAAATCAAATAATAATAATAATAATAATAATAATAATAATAATAATAATAATAATAATAATAATAATAATAATAATAATAATAA
>SEYY01016537.1:235000-239256 GCA_009176605.1 Armadillidium nasatum
AAAGTTTTAGGAATGAATTAATTTTAAACAATGTTTGGATATTTTTTAATTTTTAATTAATACTTTCTTCTTTAGTATTTTTTTCATTTATCTTTTATTATTATTATTATTATTATTATTATTATTATTATTATTATTATTATTATTATTATTATTATTATTATTATGAATTTATGTAAATTTACATAATTTAAAGAAAATTTACTTCTCTTTAAATTTAAATACAATGAAATCTTAATTTATTCTTATAATTTTAATTCTTTTAAATTTAATTTTAATATTCGATCAAAAAATTTAAGTTTTAATTTAATTTTTTTATTTTAATAATTTTAATTTTAATTTTAATAAATTTAATCTTAATTTTAACTTTAAAAATTCAATTGTTTCCGTTTCAATTTTTTTAATTTATAAAAATTTAATTTTAAAATTAATTTAATAAAATTAATTTAGTTTCAATATAATTTTTCTATTTTAATAAATTTAATTTCTAATTTTAAAAAAAAAAAAAAAAAAAAAAATTTAATTTTAATTTTTTTTAATTTTAAAAAAAAAAAATTTTTTTTATTTTTTTTCAAATTTTTTTTTTATTTTAATAATCTAAATTTTATATTTAATAAATTTAATATTTATTTTCATAAATTTAATTTTCATTTACCAATTTAGCTTAAATATTTAGCTTTACTCTTAAATTTAATTTAATTTTAATTTAACGTAATTTAATATATAATTTCACATAATTTTTGTTTATAATTTTGTTTTTCTGGAATTTAATTTAATCTTTAAATTTTTTTTTTATTTAAATTAATTTCATTTCTACTGTTAATTTTACTTTTTTAAATTTGATTTTCAATAAAATTTCTGAATTTAACAAATTTTAAATTTATTTTTAAATAAATTATTTAATATACTATAATTCTTCGTTATTATTATTATTATTATTATTATTATTATTATTATTATTATTATTATTATTATTATTATTATTATTATTATCAATAATACTAATATTATTATTATTATCTTCATTTTCTTTGTAATTTAATTTAAATGTATGAATTTCTTAATTTAATTTAAAGTTCAAAGTTAATTTCAATATATTTTTTATAATTAAACTTTAAATTTCTTTATTAACATTAATTTTATTAAAATTTAATTTACCCTTAATTTTTTTCAATTTAATTTTTTTATTTAATTTACCCTTAATTTATTTCAATTTAATTTTTAAATAAGAAAATTTTGTATAATTAAGTTTAAATAGAAATTTCATTATTTGATTTTATTTTCAATTTCTCTCTTAATTTTTTATAATTTAATTTACCTTGAAACTCTTAATTTAATTTACAATCTTAATTTATCTTCAAGTTTCTTAATTTAATTTACAGTAACTTAATTTTTTTAATATAATATTTTATAATTATATTGACGTAATTTTTTAATTTAAAATTTATGATTTAATTTACCCTTAAATATCTTAATTCAATTTTTTTAATAGTTTAATTTCTTCAAATTTCTAAATTTAATTTAATTTTTCACTTTAGAAATTTAATTAATATTTTGGTTTATTTTTTCCTTGTAAATAGCCACTGACCTAATTCATTGAAATGACCTTGAAATTTAAGATAGTCCAAATTTTTTTTCTTATAGTTCAATAGATAAGACAAATATAAAAATTAAACATATTATAAATTAAATAATTAAATAATTAAATTATATATATATATATATATATATATATATATATATATATATATATATATATATATATATATATATATATATATATATATATATATATATATAATATATATATATATATATATATATATATATATATATATATATATATATATATATATATATATATATATATATATATATATATATATATATATATATATATATATATATATATATATATATATATATATATATATATATATATATATATATATATATATATATATATATATATATATATATATAAAAATATATGAAAAAATATGAAAAATAAAAAAAAAAAAAGATAATGGAGAAATTTACATATCTATATATCGCAATCTGCATATTTTATATAATAAAACATTTCTTAACTCTGACGCAAATGAAAACCTTAATAAAAACATGAGATAATCACGTGTATGAAGAATGAGGGAAATTGGAATATAAAAAAAAGATATAAAAAAAAATATCAAAGCAAAGCCGAATTTCAAATTGAAATCTTTTTATCTATTTTTTTTTTTTTTTTTTTTTTTTTTTTTTTTTTATTTATCTATCGGAATTCTTCAACTACAAAAGCGAGAAGCGACAAAGATTATTATTAAAACTGAGAAAACTTTTTTTTTCTGCTTTACAATTACTGCACAATGCATCTGTAAACATAAGACGCAGTAATATCTTATCGTTCTTACTGATAAGAGTTTCATTATAAATGTATATTCATATATCTTTTCCTCTTTCTTATATCTTGGGAAACCTTCAAAATATTACGTAGAATTTTTTAATTAAATAAAGTAAGTCAATGACTGCTTCGTTTCATTCAAACTTTTAAATAAATAAAAAAAAATTTTTAAAAAAAACATATACACATTATATATATATATATATATATATATATATATATATATATATATATATATATATATATATATATATATATATATATATATATATATATATATATATATATATATATAGTGTGGACGTTGCGTGGGTGTTTGCGGGTGTGTGTGGGTGTGTGGGTGTGGGTATTGGTAGAGGAATTTAAATTTCTCTTCAAAACACTTTAAGAAGTCCAAATACAAGATCTTTAATCTTCTCTGATTCTGTTCTACGAAGTCCATACACATTTCTCTAATACGATGAAGCACTTGTATCACTCTTCCTCCAGTGTACTTCCTCTAGTAGTTATCAGATCTCACACTTCATACTTCCAACATTTTCTTGGTTTTCCCTATTAATTTGTTTCTCGGTGAAAGTTTTAAAATCTAAAAGGATTTCACTCATGTAACTGAACCATCTTTAACGGATTTCCCTCACGTAACCGTACCATCTTTAACGGATTTCACCCACGTAACTGTACCATCTTTAACGGATTTTACTCACGTAACTGTACCATCTTTAACGGATTTTACTCACGTAACTGTACCATCTTTAACGGATTTTACTCACGTAACTGCACGCAAATTTCTACTTCTCTAGGATTATTCGATAGAACTCCAAGTCTGTTACCCATTTGATTTCATAAACACTCTTACTTGGTAACTTCAACTCAACTCCAGTTTAAAGGTTTTAATTTTTGCAACCACTATCGTAATTAATCCATGTTCTTGGAATCAACTTTCATACCTCAGTACCACACAGCAATGTTGGTCTTAAAACGCTGTATATGCCACTTTTTTCTTTACTTTTCAATTTGCATCCACGCACCTCAAAAATAGTTACAATTCAAGGAAGAATTTCATTCTGGCCTCCATTATTCCCTTTTACAAACTATACCTGCCCAACTAATACAAATTATTAATTATTATTATTATTATTATTATTAGTAGTAGTAGTAGTAGTAGTAGTCGTAGTAGTAGTAGTAATAACAGTAGCAGTTGTAGTGTTAGTAGTAACAGTCTTATATTTTCAGTTAAGTTAATAAATAAATAAAAAATATAATAATAATAAATAATAATAATAATAATAATATAATAATAATAATAATAATAATAATAATAATTAAACTGTGGAATTTTAAAGTAAAACAATCTGTGTTTTTTCCTTTCGCAACCTATTTTGAGTGTTTTATTATGTATTTTTTCTCTTGAATTTTTATCGACGTTAAGTTGGCAACAGTCAATACAATAACATTAAAAAGAGTTTAAATTCTGTTATCTTTGTAATCTGGGATTACATTTAAAGAGTTTACAGTTTGTTATCTTTAAAATTGTAATCTGGGATTACATGTAAAAATAATTCTCTTTCGTTCTCTGAATTGGCAGACTAAGTGGAATCAGTTTTGTGTTGTTGTTATTTGATGTTGTTGCTACCAATGTTGATTTTTATTGTAGCATTTGTTGTTGTTGTTGTTTTTTGTTGTTGGTGTTGCTGCTTGTGGTTGTTATAGTTGTTACTGAAATTGTGGTTGTGGTTGCTGTATTTCTTGTCGTTGTTATTGTTATTGTTCTTGTTGTTTTAATTGTTGCTATAGTTTTAGTTGTTCTTTTTCTAGTTGCGGTTTTCTTTGTTATTGTTGTTTTTACTGTTTCAGTATT
>SEYY01016539.1:12500-14501 GCA_009176605.1 Armadillidium nasatum
TTATTATATATCGTTATAAGATATTTAGAAATTGCATATCGATATTTCGATATACTAGTGTATTATATTGTTTTGTGATAAGATAAAATTTCAAAAGGTATATTTAGATGTAAAATATCATATTAAGACACTTAGAATTTGCATGATATCGATATATCGATATACACTATATCGTTTTAACTTAAAAATAGATTCGAATTTGCATTTAATGTATGGTAATTACAATCTAGGATATTAATTCATTTTAGGATATATGTGGGTTTGTACGATATTAATTTAATTTTTATTAAATATATGTTAGGGTTTGTACGATATATCGAAATCTGTTTCATATTTTCTTGATATTTAATTTTTGTGATATCCATTTACCAATATTTAATATATCGTTTTAAGAATCGCTTTATATTAGAATTTGAATTGTACAATGAAATACGATATATCGCTTAAAGATATTTAGAATATGTAATATCGATATATCGATATAAAAAATTGGAACTTAATGGTATTTTAAAATTTGAATGGTATATGGGTATATTAATTTATGGTTTTAAAAATTCTTAAAATTAATACATAATCATATATATATATATATATATATATATATATATATATATATATATATATATATATATATATATATATATATATATATATATATATATATATATATATATATATATATATATATATATATATATATATATATATATATATATATATATATATATATATATATATATATATATATTTATATTTGTATGATTTAATATCAAACTCATACATATATTATTTTAATGTATTTTAGAAGTTGTGTTGCTTTTAAACTTTTTTATATTATTTTATATAATATTATATTATATTTTTATATGATTTTGTACAAAAATAAACTGAGTTTACTTTTTTTTTTGAATTTTGTTATCTTTTTATTATTTTTTTTTTTTTTTTATTTTGTTAATTTTTAAAAAATTAAATAAAATAAAAATAATATATATATATATATATATATATATATATATAATATATATATATATATATATATATATATATATATATATATATATATATATATATATATATATATATATATATATATATATATATATATATATATATATATATATATATATAGATTAAATAGGAGATAACCCAAACTTCAATAATCCTTTCTAATCTTTATTAAGCTTGCAATTTCAGTCGGGAAAATGGCACAAACAAATGAATTAATAACAAGCAAATGTTATTATTAAATGGTATTATTTTAAGCACAAATAGCTCTGATAGGCTTACAATATTATCTTATTTTGGTGAATACTTATTAATTGTTCAAACAATTAATAGATAATATAATAAACGTTGAACTCGGTGTTCAGAGAGAATGTATCTCCCAGCGCCTCTGGCGAGTGCTCAACCGACTTCCTAACTCTTTTTCTAAACTTAATTTATTTGGGCCCTTGGCGTTTCTGAAGTCATAAGGGCATTCTCTTTTTTCATTGCCTAGTTTAAATAGGATATGTAAATTTAGTGATACAGTACGAATTACTCCTCAAATTCTCATTTTAACCTGTAAATTTGCCAAACGTTTTTAATTATATTATCGCACTTTATTTGGTAAATTTGTCAAGCAATTTTAATTATATTTTTCGCACTTTATCTGGTAAATTTGTTAAGCATTTTTATTATATTTTTTGCACTTTAGTAGGCAAACTTGTCAAGCATTTTAAATAATATTTTTTTTGGACTTTTTTTGGTAAATTTGTCAAGTATTTTAAATTATTTTATTTGCATTTTAATTGGAAAATTGTCAAATTTTTTAAAATTAAAATGCTACTCTGTTTCACGGTTTCTCAAACTCTTTTCATCGCTACCTCCCGTCACTATGCAAATTATTTCTCGATTCCCTTATCTATCTACCATAAGAATAAGAAATAAAATCGAATAAATACAAAATAACTTCTTCCGATCCCCCTGGAACTCTCTTGAGACCCCTTTGAACCTTTCTCG
>SEYY01016540.1:0-7500 GCA_009176605.1 Armadillidium nasatum
CTCGTGTCTCTAATTGGAGTCTTCCGAATTTTCCACTTATGGTTTAGGCTCTCTTGCCATTCTAGGATTAAATTCATTTGTTCTGTTTATTTATCTCCTAATTCACTGACTATCCTAAATCCCTCGACTATTTAAACTCCAAATAGATCACATTTTTCTTCTTCTCCTTTCTCCGAAATCATCATATATAGGTGATTTTAATGTTCACCACCGCCAATGGCTTTCATCTAGTTTTCATGACCAGCTGTGAATGTCTTCCATTTCGCATCTAACGCTCCTTGAGCAGTGGTGCAGCTCCCTACTCGTGTACTCTGATCGTCTTGGAGATGAAACCCCCATTCTCGACCTTTTTAACTTCTAATCTTTCTCCTTATACTGTTAAGCTCTTCCTCCTCTGGGTTCCTCCGATCACCTTCTTATTTCTGTGTCTTCTTCTATCTCTTCAAGTCTTCCACAGGAAAGACCCCTTCTAATGAAAGGAAACGTTTGTGCCACTTCGGTACCGCAAGCTGGTAGGACTTTCGTACTTCTTCGATCCGTGGAATGATTATTGCTTCCTGGGAGAAACTCGGATGTGCAGAGCGCATTACGAGTGATTCTCTCTGGTGGAGGCGCATCCTATTTCTTTCCCTTCACTAAACCTAACAAACCTTGGTTTAACTCTTTCTCGCGCTATTCGCCGCAGGGAAGTTACCTTCATGGATTACCGTCGTCTTCAAACTCCAGAAACTCACACAACTTATATTTCATCCCGGAATCGTGCAAAATCTATCCTTCGTAACACTAAAAACTCATTTCTCCGTAGAAAATGCAATGATCTTTCAGGTTCCTCTTCTTCATATTCTTTCTGGCATTTTGCAGAAAATGTCAACTCTAACTTTGCTTCTTCCTCTTTTCCTCCTTTAATATCTTCCGACGGCACAACTGCTGTTTTACTCTCTTCTAAAGCTGAACTTTTCGCTCAATTCTTTGCCTCTAATTCAACCTTAGACGATTCCGGAGCTATTTCTACTCCTTCAACCCCCTCTAACTCGATTATGCCTAAAATTACAATTTCTTTTAAAGATGGCATTTCTGCTCTCTCTGAGCTTAATACTAAGAAAGTTTACATTACCGATGGTATTCCTCCTGTGGTTCTCAAAACTTGAGCTTGCACCCTGCCTCGGTAAACTTTTTCGTCTTTGTCTTTCTACTTCAACCTTCCCTTCTTGCTGGAAACGTGCGCTCATTCAGCCTGTGCCGAAGAAGGGGGACCCCTCTCAACCCTCCATCTACAGTCCTATTTCTTTGACCTCAGTTCTCTCTAAAGTTTCCGAATCTATCCTTAACAGGAAGATTTGGAAACATCTCAATTCTTCTAATCTTATCTCAGATCGCCAGTACGGCTTTCGTAAGAAACGCTCTACGGGTGATCTTCTTTCCCTTCTCTCTGACTCTTGGTCCTCCGCTCTTCGGCATTTCGGTGAATCTTTTGCTGTCGCGCTGGACATATCGAAAGCCTTCGATAGAGTCTGGCACAAAGCTTTGATTTCTAAACTTCCCTCTTTCGGTATCAATCCTTCTCTCTGTGATCTTCTCTCTAATTTCCTTTCCGGTCGTTCTATAACAGCTGTTGTAGACGGCCACCCTTCTTCCTTTAAATCTATTAATAGTGGTGTTCCTCATTGTTCTGTCCTATCCCCAACACTTTTTCAACATTTCATTAATGACCTTCTCTCTATTACCTCATCTCCTATCCACTCCTATGCTGATGGCTCCATCCTTCATTATTCCTTTCAGTTTGAAAAACGTCCCACCCAACAGCAGTTGATAGACTCGAGAAGGGTAGCCTTGGAGCAACTAACCTCTGATCTTTCACTTATTTCAAAATTTGGGCAAAGAAAACATGGTTTTTTCCAATGCCTCAAAAACTCAATTCCTTCATCTCTCGGATCGACACAATCTTCCACACAACTATGATATCTTCTTCGTAAACACACAACTCAAGCCTTCATCTGTTCTTAATATTCTTGGTTTTTCTTTTTCTCGTGATCTTTCTTGGAAAGATCACATTACTTCTCTTTCTAAACAAGCTTCTAAGAGGTTGGGTGTTCTGAGGCGCCTTCAGAATTATTTCCCGCCACCCCAGTTGCTTGCTCTGTATAGGGGTGTTGTTCGCCCCTGAATGGAGTACGCTTCGAACATCTGGGGTGGTTCCACACACACGGCTCTCCTAGAGAAGGTGGAGTCTAGGGCATTTCGTCTCATCAACTCTCCTGCTCTTACTAACTCTCTTCAATCTCTTTCTGCCCTTCGAATTGTTGCGTCACTCTCTCTTTACTATCGGTATTATAACGGACACTGCTCTTCTGAACTCTCTCGTCGCATTCCTCCTCCATTGAGAAGAGCTCGTTCGACACGCCTTTCTACACAGTCTCATCCTTTCTCTATCCAACTCTCCGACTCCAGACTTAACCGCTATGCTCAATCTTACATATACACTACTGGTAAAGTCTGGAACACACTCCCTTCATCTGTTTTCCCAACTTCCTTTGACTTGCATACTTTCAAACGCCGTGTATCTGGACACGTCGGCCTCCATCGACCATGATTTTAGATCTTTCACAACTCCGGTGGAATTTGGAAGGCCTCTGGCCTTTGCCCACCGGAGGAGATATAATACATATATATATATATATATATATATATATATATATATATATATATATATATATATATATATATATATATATTAATATATATATATATATATATATTTATATATAGTGTCTATAATTTGGAGTCTTCTGAATTCTCTACTTTATGGCTTAAACTTTCTTGCAACTCTACAGCTAAATTAATTTGTTCTGTCTACTTATCTCCAAACTCTACAGACTATCCAAAATTCTTCTACTATTTTAAATCCAAAAAAAAGCACATTCTCTCTTCTTCTCCTTTCTCCGAAATCATCATTTTAGGTGATTTCAATGTTCACCACCGCCAATGGCTTTCATCTAGTTCTCATGATCCAGCTGGTGAACTCGCCTTCCAATTTTCTATCCAGAACAACCTTGAGCAGTTGGTGCATCTCCCTACCCGTATCCCTGACCGTTTGGTGATGAACCCAACATTCTAGACCTTTTTCTAACTTCTAATCCTTCTCCTTATACTGTTAAACTCTTTCCTCCTCTGGGTTCATCCGATCATCTTTTTTCAATTATCTCCACTGTCTCTTAAAGCCTTCCGCAAGAACGGCCCCCATCTTCGGCGAGGAGACGTTTCTGGCATTTCGGTGCCACTAACTGGTCTGACTTGCGGTCGTACTCTTCTGATTTTCCATGGAATGATTACTGTTTCCGTGGTAGGGGTCCCTCGGAGTGTGCAGAGCGCATAACTGAGGTGATTCTCTCTGGCATGGAGGCGTACATTCCATATTCTTTCCTTTCACTAAACCTAATAAACCTTGGTTTAACTCTGCTTGTTCTCGTGCTATCCGCCGCAGGGATGCTGCCTTCAGGGATTACCGTCGTCTTCAAACTCAGAAACTCACGCAACTTATTTTTCATCCCGGAATCGTGCAAAATCTATTCTTCGAGATACCAAAAACTCTTTTCTCCGTCGCAAATGCAATATTCTTTCTGGCTCTTCTTCCTCTCGCCCTTTCTGGCATTTTGCAAAAAATGTCAACTCTAACTTTGCTTCTTCCTCTTTCCCTCCTCTAGTATCTTCTGACGGTTCAACTGCCGTTTTACCTTCCTCTAAAGCTGAACTCTTTGTTCAAACTTTTGCCTTCAAAGCTGTTAATCCTCCTTCAACCCCCTCCAACTCATTCATGCCTGAAATTGTAATTTGTTCTAAAGACGTTATTTCTGCTCTCTCTGAGCTTAACACTAAGAAGGCGTACGGTACTGATGGTATCCCTCCTGTGGTTCTCAAAACTAGTGCTTCCGAGCTATTTCGTCTATGTCTTTCTACTTCAACCTTCCCTTCTTGCTGGAAACGTGAGCTCACAGCCTGTGCCGAAGAAGGAGGACTCCTCTCAACCCTCTTATCGTTCTATTTCTTTAACCTCCGTTCTTTCTAAAGTTTTTGAATCTATCCTTAACAGGAAGATGTGGAAACATCTAAATTCTTCTAATCTTATCTCTGACCGCCAGTATGGCTTTCGTAAGAAACGCCCTACTGGTGATTTTCTTTCCCTTCTGTCTGACTCTTCGTCTTCCGCTCTTCGACATTTCGGTGAATCTTTTGCTGTAGCGCTAGACATATCGAAAGCTTTCGATAGAGTCTGGCACAAAGCTTAATTTCCTAACTTCCCTCTTTCGGAATCTATCCTTCTCTCTGTGGCCTTCTCTCTGATTTCTTTTCTGGTCGTTCTATAGCAGCTGTTGTAGATGGCCACCGTTCATCCTTTAAATCTATTAATAGTGGTGTTCCTCAAGGATCTGTTCTATCCCCAACACTTTTTCTGCTTTTCATTAATGACCTTCTCTCTATTACTTCATCTCCCATCCACTCCTATGCTGAAGACTCCACCCTTCATTACTATTTTCATTTTGAAAGACGCCCTTCCCAACAACAGTTAATAGAGGCAAGGAAGGTGGTATTGGAGCAGCTAACCTCTGATATATCTCTCATTTCAAATTGGGGCAGAGAAAACATGGTTGTTTTCAATGCCTCAAAAACTATATTATTCCATCTCTCCACTTTCGCAATCCTCCACACAACTATGATATGATAAAGATCACATTATTTCTCTTTCTAACAAGCTCCTAAGAGGTTGGGTGTTCTGAGGCGCCTGCAGTATTTCTTCATTCCACCCCAGTTGCTTGCTCTGTATAGGGGTGTTGTTCGTCCCTATATGGAGTATGCCTCACACATCTGGGGTGGTTCCCCCCATACAGCTCTCCTAGAAAAGGTGGAGTCTAGAGCTTTTCGCCTTATCAACTCTCCCACCCTCACTAATTCTCTCCAATCTCTTTCTGCCCGTCGAATTGCGTCACTCTCTCTATATACTATCGCTATTACAATGGACACTGCTCTTCTGAAAAGGGATCGTGCGACTCGTCTTTCTACAGTCTCATCCTTTCTCTGTCCAACTCTTCGACCCAGACTTAACCGCTATGCTCAATCTTATATGTACTCTACTGGTAAAGTCTGGAACACACTTTCTTTATCTATTTTCCCAACTTCCTATGACTTCTACACCTTCAAACGCCGTGTATCAGGTCATGTCGGCCTTTAATTTGACCAGGTTCCAGACTTGCTTCTAACTCTGGTGGATTTATAGTAGGCCTTTGGCCTTTGCCCACCAGAGGTGAAATAAAATAAAATAAATATATATATATATATATATATATATATATATATATATATATATATATATATATATATATTATATATATATAATATATATAATATAATATAGGTTCAAGCTCATTTGACAGAACAATTTCTGGAAAAAAATGGAAAAAAATTTTTAAAAAATATATAAATATAAATATATATATTTTTTTAATTTTTATATTTAAGTAAACTCCATGTAGCCTCTATATTTTGGGTGAAAGGTGCAGTTTGAGGATCCACAAAATTTTTACTGGGGTTCAAAGTAAGATGTTTAAAAAAATGTTTTTTTCGACAATTTTTGGGCAATAAAACTTAAATTGGGTATTATACCCATCATAGCAGAGCCCCCCGTACCCCCGACCCGTGAGTGATGATGATATTGTCCACTACTTTTCCTTTTCTACGATTTGGGGTATTTTCCATTTTTTTTTTAGAAAATGTTCTGTCAAATGAGCTTGTGCCTATATATATATATATATATATATATATATATATATATATATATATATATATATATATATATATATATATATATATATATATATAATAATAATAATAATAATAATAATAATAATAATAATAATAATAATAATAATAATAATAATAATAATAATAATAATATATAGCAACGATTTCATTTGAAAAAAAATTACTTATTTTGTTTCTTCTTAATTAATAATAAAATCACGTTAAAAGAATCATTCGAAGTATAAAAAGTAGCTTCACAATTTTAGACACTCGTATTTGTTTAAAACTTTCTTCTGATGCTATTTGACTCTCTCTCTCTCTCTCTCTCTCTCTCTCTCTCTCTCTCTCTCTCTCTCTCTCTCTCTCTCTCTCTCTCTCTCTCTCTATATATATATATATATATATATATATATATATATATATATATATATATATATATATATATATATATATATATATATATATATATATATATATATATATATATATATATATATATATATATATATATATATATATATATATATATATATATAGTGTTTTTTTTCAGCCGTAAAACACGCCCACTCCCCCATTCTCTCCCTAAGTCTTTGTTCTTCCTTTTATATCCAACGAGTTTGATTGGTTACTGAAAGCTTTAATCAACCAATAAAAATAATTTAAATCTCCAATAGTAATGTGTATATATAGACCGGTAACGACCTAATGTAGCCGATTGTACATACACATACACATACACATATATATACATATAATCGACACAACATTCAAAAAAGGGGGTTACACACCACACGCACGTATACAATACACCCACAAGTGCATTCATATCTGCAACAGACAACACATAACCACATACATACAAACAAAACATAGAAACATAGAGGAATATAAAAGATAAAATATATATAGCATCTCAATTGATAATGTGAACAGTAAGTGGTTCATAAAGTGAATAAAAAAGGGGGGTGGGGGACTGATAGGGGTCCTGAATTAATGAGACAACAAATGGAGGTGATGAAAAAATAAATGAAAAATACGCAATAGGAACTAAGATTGAAGTATATACAGTGGGTCAGATTGCATGTTGATGTTAAGAACAGGTTTATTTTTAAAAATATAGGTAGATTCAAGGATATGGAGTGAAAAGAGGTCTTTGTTAGAGTCAAGAATAGAGAAATGCTGAGGAAGAGGATAAAGTGTTACAGGATTGTGTATGTAGGCGTATATTGGAATGAGAAGGAGTAGAAAGGGGAAGAGAGGTACGAAAGGACAGACCTCGGTGTTCAAAGATGCGGGTTCTCAACATAGTCCTTGGAACACAAGGGACAGGTATATTTATAGACCACTGAGGCCTTGAGAGGAAAAGGAAGAGAGGATTTATAGGGAAAGAGTGAAGAAATTTTAAAAGATGTGTTATAACTAAACCGAAAGTCTATGTGAGGAAAATGGTATGAAAGTGATTTACGTAACTTATATGTCATAGAAATGGTGGAGTGATCAAGGTAGGGGAAACTGAAGTATTTCTTTCTTTTTTGAACAGAGGAAACAGGAAAGGGAGTATGATATTTGAGAGATTAGAACTAGAAGATGTACTGAGAAATCATGTGTAAAGGGTAATTGTGAGTTTGAAATAAGTTTTGAAGGAAATTGAATTCTGTATGTAAATTAAAATAAGACGAAGAGATATTGTAAGCTCTGTGTAAAAAG
>SEYY01016541.1:5000-17500 GCA_009176605.1 Armadillidium nasatum
ATATATATATATATATATATATATATATAATTTAATATTTAAAAGTATAATCGGTATATTAATTAATTACGTGCTAGACTATCACCATCAAAATTTAAAAGTAAAATGAACTAAGAATGATAAATGTACCCACAAAAAAATGTTTTACCTCGAGAATAGTATTTACTTTGCTATATTAATTCTTATAATTCATTTTATAATATGAAAATTCTTAAAAATTATATATAAGTTTAAAAAAATTTTTAAAAACTTTAAATACTTTTATTTTTTCTCATTTTATTTAAAATATATGAGTAACAATTGAAAACTTGTTTGTTTTGTCTTGAAACTAAAACAAAAACCAGAACTTTAACATGGAACCTACAAGCGACAACAAATAATCTGTAAAATTTCCACTAATAGAGTGAATGGGTGTAGGAGAGTGGAAACGGCCGAACAAGTAGAAAAGGGATCATTTAAAATATATCTACCCCAGCGATTGTAACGAAATTTACCTTATTGTAGAACATGATCTGCAAAAAACGAAAAAAATATTTTAAAAAATCCGAGAAATAAAAATTATATAAGTTATCGAATTTTAAAAATCGTAAAACGTAGCGAAAAATCCTGAAATGTAGCCAAAGTGGCGAGAGTATATTTTATAAATTCCATATATGGTTTTTTACCTTTATTTTTTACCTAACAAATTAGTTCGACTTAATCTAACTTTGACTTAAATAAGGGTAAATATAGGCATAAAGGCCAGCAAACAGGACTAACGGTCAGGAAATATGTATATTAAAATTGGTTTATTGCGACAAAGAATTTGCAAAATAAAAATAAATTTGGCTATAAGATAGCAGTCACGAGTTGCAAATTAAAAAAAAAAAAATATGTCAAAGAAAACTGATTAATAAACAAATAACCTGGTGTAGATATAAGTAAAATATATATATATATATATATATATATATATATATATATATATATATATATATATATATATATATATATATATATATATATATATATATATATATATATATATATATATATATATATATATATATATATATATATATATATATATATATATATAAGACACTGAAGTCAAATTTATAGGCCACAATTACATTTATAAACGAAGTCACAATATCTGAAAAAATACTGATAAATATGTATTATTATTATTATTATTATTATTATTATTATTATTATTATTATTATTATTAGGTGATTTTCTTGTCTTTATGCACATGTATTTGTTTGCTTGCATTATCGTAGATCCCAAATAAATGTAATACATATTAAAAAATCAAAGCAATGAAGAAGTGTTTGTTTGTCAGAACCAAACAAAAATTTTAATTGTTTACCATTATTTTTGGTTTAAGTTCACATAAGCTTGTTGACATTATGTTTTCAGGGCTTATTCCACTTTACTTTTACTTGAGGGGGAAAAACACTAGAGTTACCATGGGGAAAATGAACCATTCACCTTTCCAACCTTTTAAATATCTGAACTTGGAATATGCGTTGGGAAATATGGTTTGAAATTTGGAATTTTGGCTCTTTTGAAAAAAAATTTAAAACTTCTTTTCATTAGTTCAAATATACATATATATATATATATATATATATATATATATATATATATATATATATATATATATATATATATATATATATATATATATATATATATATATATATATATATATATATATATATATATATATATATATATATATATATATATATATATATATATATATATATATATATATATATATATATACGTGCTAGACTATCACCATAAAAATTTAAAAGTAAAATAAACTAAATATAATAAATTTACCCACAGTAAATCATTTTACATCGACAGTAGTTTTTAATCCCTATATTAATTTATATAATTAGTTTTATAAAATTAAAACTTTAAATTAAATAAAAAAAAAAAAAAAAAAAAAAAAAAAAAAATTTTTTTCTTTTTAATTAAAATTCATGGGTAACAATTATAAGAAAAATTGCTAGTTTTGTCTGCAAACTAAGAACAAAACCTAGGACTATAACAACTAGCTTATTTGCGACAATAAATAAAATTAAAAATTCTACTTAATGGAATGAATGGGTGAGGAGAGTGGAGACGGAATTACAAGTAGGAAAGGGATCTTTTAAAGTATATCTACCCTAGCGATTCAACTTATTTGTTGAACATGATCCCCCAAAAAACGAAAAAAATATTTAAAAAGCCGAGAACTGAAAGGAAAATAAGCTATCAAGTTTTAAAAATCGAAAAAAAGTAGCGAAAATTGCTGAAATGTAACCAATGTGGAGAGAGTATATTTTATAAATTCCATATATGGTTCATGTCTTTTCCTTCATTTTTTACCTAACAAATTGGTTCGACTTAGCCTAACCTTGATTTAATCAAGGGGCAAATGTAGGCCTAATTGCCAACAAATAGGCTTAATGGCAAGGAAATATATATTAAAATAGGTTTATTGCGACAAAAAATTCGGCAAAAAGAATAATATTTGACTATGAAAATGAAATCAAGCGTTGTAAATTTAAAAAAATACGCCAACGAAAAGCTGGCTTTAAAAAAAAAATAGCCTGGTGTAGATATAATTTAAACAGAACAGGAAAAGGTCCTGTTTTATTACTATTGTTATTATTGTTATAATTATTATTATTATTATCATTATTATTAATTATTATTATTATATTATTATTATTATTATTATTATTATTATTACTATTATTTTAAAAAGTAAATATCATCATGAATTATTATTAGTATTATGTAGTAAACATCATAAGTAACGTCTTTGTTATTGTTACTTGCATGATTGATACTATCTTTAATATTTCTAGAGTTTTGTTACTTTAGTAGTAATATCATTACTGTATCTGTTAAATATTTTAAATATATATATATATATATATATATATATATATATATATATATATATATATATATATATATATATATATATATATATATATATATATATATATATAATATATATATATATATATATATATAACATTAGAGCTCAAAGAAAACAACGGTGTTTTACCTAGCAGCCTCTTTTAAGGGAACTGGACAGTCACAATATTATTATTATTATGATTATTATTGAATTTAGTAGTATAGGACCTACTTTTAAATTGCAAAAATGGAAATGTATTATTCCCTTTATTATTATTATTATTATTATTATTATTATTATTATTATTATTATTATTATTATTATTATTAGAGCATCAAAAGTTTTCACTGAGAGTTGATGGCTTACTTTGAACTCCTGATGTAGTATTTCTCCTACCTTGCCGGACGATACATTCGTTGCTAAAGTTAACTTTCGAAAAAAAAAAAAATTGGTGGTCATTTTGTGACACTCCCTCAATTTGGTTAACTTTAAACTTCGTACGAGATTACAAAACTTGTAAATCATTGTTAGCAAATTTGTTTAGGTCACTGTTAATTGGGTTTATTGTTGATTTTAATAATTTCCATGTAAATCCTTTATATGATATTCGTCGGCTGAGTTCCGGGTGTATTCTGATGGGAGACTTTAATATAAATTATTTTTGTAACCTAAATATTGATTCTGCTGAATATTATAATATTCTGGTAAGATTTCGTTGCCAATTTTTAATCACAGTGCCAACCTATGTATCACCGGCAATGTTGATTACTTAAGTTTAATTGATCATATCTGGAGTAATATATATTGCAATACTGAGGCATTTGTTGTTGAGTTGTATTTAAATTTAATTTTCTGTACAGAGCTATTAGCGAGTGGAGTAAATTGCCCTTAGAAATTCGTAATATTGCATCAATTGATAAATTTAAGTATGATCTGAGGGGTTATTATATAGCTTCCTATTGATTTTTTTTGTTGTAAATAGAGATGATTTTTGCTTCTAAAAAGAAATAAAGAACAGAGTGGTAGAAGGAATGAAAGTATTGGGGGGGCCTAGAAAAGTATGGAAAAAAGGAAAAATTTCGAAAGAAATAAAGATAAGAATGTTTGAATGTATGTGTTCACCTTCTGTATTGTATGGGTGTGAAACATAGATGATAAGTGTTCGGTCGAGAAAAAGTTTCAATGTCTTTGAGATGAAAGATTTGAGAGCGATATATAAATTGAGAAGGATTGATAGGAATAGAAATGAAAGAATAAGGGAGATGTGTAAATGGAAGAAGGGTGTAATTGATAGAGAGGAGGAGGATGTGCTAAAATGGTTTGGACATATGTGAAGAATGAATGAGGACAGAATGGTGGGCAAGGTACTTAGATTAAATGTGGATAGAGGTAGGGATAGGGGAAGGCCGAAGTGGAGATGGATGGATGGAGTGAGAGAGATTTTGATGGAAGGAATTTGAGTTTAGAAGGGTAGAAGATTTGTAAGCAGAGAGAGAGGGTGGGAAAGGGTTGTAAATTGTGGGCACCACCTGAAAGGGGAAGGTGATAATATATATATATATATATATATATATATATATATATATATATATATATATATATATATATATATATATATATATATATATATATATATATATATATATATATATATATATATATATATAGTAGTAATGGGTCCAAAACCTCCGCAAATGCAACAGGGTTGCACTTGCAGAGATTTTGGACCAATGTTGAAAAAATGTTGATCATGTTGCAGAAAAAAAAAAAAAAAAAAAAAAAAAAAAAAAAAAATTTTTTGAAAAAATGGGGGTAAAAAAGGGGTAAAAAAGGGGGTCAAAAGGGGGGTCAAAAGGGGGTGAGGGGGGTCCACGCCCCCCAATGTTGCAAAAAAAAAAAAAAAAATTTTTTTTTTGAAAAATGGGGTAAAAAAGGGGTAAAAAAGGGTAAATAAGGGGTAAATAAGGGGTAAAAAAAGGGTAAAAAAGGGAAAAATGTATATAAAATGACTTAGAAAGAAATATTGCAAAGATATTGCAAATTTAAAAATTTTCAATATTTTGCATATTTTGTATGGGATAATGACTACTCCTACCTCAAAAAATGATAATAATAATAATAATCTACGATTATCATGACGCCATTTTGTATGACGTCACAACAAAGAGCTCGGGTACTACTACTACTACTACTACTACTAATAAGATGAAGAAGAAGAAGAAAATAAATAATGTTCAACTTACATTGAGAGAGAGAGCGCGCTTCAGAGACACATCCTTCCACGACGGGATCCAGCGGGCAAATGGGGAGATCTTTGAATCGTTATCATTTTTTCTAATCTAAGATAAGATTATAGCATGGCGCCATTTTGTATGACGTCATAAGCGATGAGTCGTTCACTTAGATAAATATTTAAAAATTTTCAGATATGATATTTAAACAATATATATATATATATATATATATATATATATATATATATATATATATATATATATATATATATATATATATATATATATATATATATATATGATATTTTAAACAACAACAAGAAACAAAAATTTCTTGTTTTTGTTTTTGTTTGTTTTGTTTTTTTTTTTTTTTTTTTTTTTTTTAAAAACTTTTTTTTTTCTTTTCATATTGATATAATTTGAACAAAAACTTTAACATTTTTCTTTTTTTCTCTTAATATTTATATAATTTTTAACAAAAACTTTTGTTTTTTTTTAATTTTCTTAATTTTTCTTTTAATTTTTGTATAAAAACAAATTATTTACGATGTTTTTCGTGATAAATACATAGACCCTGTAGACCCTGTAGACCCTCTAGACCCTCTAGAGCCTGCCGGAACAGAGGGGCTAGGGGTAGCACACCCCTGTAGCGGGGGCCTCTACAGCCTCCTCAGCCTCCTCAGCCTTCTCAAAGTATTGAAGGTATAAGTTTTCACTAAAAAATATCATAATATTTTATTTTTTTTTTATTTTTCATTAAATTTCAAAAAAATTTATTAATTTTATTTAAATTTCAATTTATTTATAATAATTTGAATAAAAACTTTAATATTTTTCTTTTTAAATAAATATTTTAATTTTTTCGTGTAATACACCTAGACCCTGTAGACCCTGTAGACCCTCTAGACCCTAACGGAGCAGAGGGGCTAGGGGTAGCATACCCCTGTAGCGGGGGCCTCTACAGCCTCCTCACCCTCCTCAGCCTTCTCAAAGTATTGAAGGTATAAGTTTTCACTAAAAATATCATAATATTTTAATTTTTTTTTTTATTTTCATTAAATTTCAAAAAAAAAAATTTATTAATTTTATTTAAATTTCAATTTATTTTATATAATTTTAGCAAAAACTTTTGTTTTTCTTTACATATTTTTAATATTTTAGTGATTTTATACCCTTATATATATATATATATATATATATATATATATATATATATATATATATATATATATATATATATATATATATATATATATATATATATATATATATATATATATATATATATATATCAACTTCTTTCAAATATATTTTTCGTAAATTAACTATAATTAACTATAATAATAATAATAATAATAATAATAATAATAATAATAATAATAAAGAATAATAATAATAATAATAATAATAATAATAATAATAATAATAATAATAATAATAATAATACAAAATAATTCCACTTTTGTTTTATACGTAAACTAAAACCGCTTCATTCTTATTTACACAGATCAATAAATAAAGATTACACACTATATATATATATATATATATATATATATATATATATATATATATATATATATATATATATATATATATATATATATATATATATATATATATACTATATATATATATATATATATATATATATATATATATATATATATATATATATATATATATATATATATATATATATATATATATATATAGTATACATTCAATGGAACACATATTCTAAAACAATCTAAAATGCCAGTCATACGTCTAACGTAAACCACACACACACACACACACACACACACACACACACACACACACACACACATACACACACACACACAATAGGGAAATATTTAAAAAGTTGATAAGAAAACAATTTTTTTTTTTTTTTTTTTTTTTTTAATTTTTATTAATATTTTTATTATATATATATATATATATATATATATATATATATATATATATATATATATATATATATATATATATATATATATATATATATATATATATATATATATATATATATATATATATATATATATATATATATATATATATATATATATATATATATATATATATATATATATATATATATATATATATATATATATATATATATATATATATATATATATATATATACAGGTAATAATTTACCCTTAAAACCATAGGGCACAGTTCTACACGAGTTTTTGACAAATACTCTTTTGTTAGAAGTCAGCTGCATTTTTTTCACACTAGGTCTTATATTGACGGATCCTTTACCATCGGATACAAAGTTTGTTTGGTCGACATTGTAACTTAATGTGCCTTTATTACTGCCGTGTAAACTTGCATTAGGATTTGTGGATTCATCGATACGTGCTACTTTCTTATGAAGTAGTTCGGTATTATCATCATCATCATCATCTATTTGTATATCATTCATGGCTTTCACTGTGACATCTGTATCTTTTATGTCATTGTATAATGACTCATCATGCTCTACCATTTCGTTGGGACAATGTTCAATAACCAGTTTCAGTAACTTTTCAAAATTTATCACGTCTTTGGTTTCTTGATTGATAGTCAGTCCTTTTGCTTTAACGATATGCTTTATGTCACCCATCACTCTTACGTATTCTAAGATCCATAAGATTTCGGACCTGTGCATACAAAAGAGTCGGCATAGGCTCCATCTCCATATTCGTCAAGTTCGTCCGTTAGTTCTCCTAAAAAGTTTCCTGTTTCAGGTCCTTTATCATTTTTCGTCCATCACAAAAATACAAGAGTCAGTGTCACAATATAAGACATTATCTTTCACTTTGTTTAATAGCTCATATAACTTGATGCGTGCATATGATGTAGTGAAAGATGCAATAGGAATATTTGTGACTTTAGAAGTACGTTCACTCAATTCATTTTTCACAATGGTTACAACATATTTTGTCCCTACAGGAATCACTTCAGTGACTTCAATGTCGCATTGATTGACTAGGTCCCATACTTCCTTGTCACTGACACATATTTTTGTCTCCCTGGAGGAAGAATTTTGTGCGAATTTACCCCAAATTGAATTTAGGCACAGCTTGGCAATAAAACGCATACCAGGATTCTTTTTGATGTTATTAATATCCAACTCTACACCTTCTTTTTCTCTGAAAAGCCTTACAAATTCTTTCAGCTTTTCAAAATAGTTGGGATCGTCTTCACGAATACCGGCGGGTGGACCTGAGGCTTCTGTCTTAATCTTTAAGAAGTAATTCACATACTCCTCAAAGAGGTACTCTTTTTCTTTAAACGACCAGACTTCATAAACCTTGAGGATTTTGTAACCCATATCCAGAGCCAACCGGATTTCTGGCGAGGTAAATACTCCTCTAATTGATCTTTCATTTTCGTTATGTGTACATTTCTGGTTCTCCTCTTTAGCACAGATACTGCAGAGAGGGAACATTAATCTTTTTTCGCCCCTCTCTGCGAGCACAGGGATGTACAAGTCCTGAGGAGGCAGTATTTTTATAAAAGCCAAACCAAAATATTTATCATCAAGTTCTTTTTCAAATGACTTAATATCTGGGACTTTATCACCTAACAAGTTTCTCAGGGACTCCGCAAGGATATTTCATGCGCTTTTGTACGTAGGGGTAAAGCGATGTATAATCCAGATACATGATCTTTTTACCTTCTGTTGGTGGATAGTAGTGAACAAAAGGTTCAGTTCTACCTCCTGTCAAGGACTTATCGATGATGAGTCTGTTATTAACAGTATCGTGACTAATACGGTTCACATATTCAGCAATAGTTATATTTTTACGAACATCATCAGGATCTTGAATGATGGTCTTCTTCTGTTCTTTCCATTCACATTCCCATACTCTAACAACATTAAAACCGTTATCTTTATATACCTGTTCTTGCTTCATGGTATTATAATAACGATCCTCTGATGACAAACCATGTAAAGTCCCTTTTCCATTTTTACATTTACGATGACCATGCCATGCACAACCATGATATAAAAACACAGTTTTTACTCCATTAACATATCCGAACCCATCAGGGTATAGCCAAGCATTCTTAATCTTAAATGATTTTTCCCCGCCATTGCGTGCATGTCTTATACTTATTTTGTTGATTTTTTCTTGATACATTATCCATTTAATTGCTTCATATGTAAAAGGCTTTGGGTTTTCACGCCCTAGTATCGTGATTTTCTTTTCGGCATAAATGTATTTTTGTATATAGTATAACAAAGCGAGGCGATCGTGGAACAATCAGTAAAACAGTCGGTATTAAATGCGTTAATGAAACTATTCCTGAACTTTTCAAAACATTTTCTTAAAATATCAACATCAGTGATACAATATTTTTTACATTCTTCGTAAATATCATATTCTTTGTCTTCGAAACTCGTGTAATAGTCTTCAAATTCTCGTTTTTCAGTAACAGACATTTTTTCAGTTTCAAAATATTCCTTGTCCGGGATTTTTCCTTTATAATTCAATGTGTTTTCGCTCAGAAAAGAGTATGGGAAAAATCCTTTGGATACTCCTTCTCCCGTTACGCCCATACAGTGGGGCATATTTTTTAAAGCACAAGGAGTAAATAATAATGTGTCTCTGAAAACTATATTATTATTTACACCGAATGTGATATATTTTCGGCCCCTCTTAATCGGATCAGAAGTAACAGCATTTGTAGAAGGGTGTGTTAGTAACGAGGCAAACACATATTGGTGATCGAACTTTGCACCGTTGTGCGCAGCTACTACTATTTGTGCTTTTGAATGTTTAGTTGAAAAAGCCATTAAAAACTCAATAAAATTTTCTATTGGATCTTTCCCTCCTTCAATTAAATTAAATATTTTTGTTCTGGTTCCACAATGATTACAGTTGTTTTCTCCTTCTTTATTTGTACACAAGTTACAGATCATTTGACATACTAACAAGTATGGAATCAATTCAAATATTTTATGTCCATTGCTACTAAGTCCTTTATCCTGTTGATACGTCTCAATGTCATAGTAACAAGTGAAAGTCTCAGGACCTTCATTCTTCTTCTTATTCTTCTTTTTCTTTTCTTTCCTCTTCATATAACATATGTGATATGTGTCTTCTTCAGGTTCATACACAGTATTACAAGTTTTACAAAATGCTTTTGTACAGTCATGTTTGAAATTACTATTGTTATTACTCATTTTTATTTGGGTGAAGCATAGAGTGCAGTTTTTTATTTTCTTACATGTATTGTCCTTTTTTTTATTAGCTTTATGCTTTTCGAAACAGTCAACATTATAAAATTCCCTGTTACAATCTTTGCATTCAATAAAAATATCACCATCATGACCTATTGACCCTTTACATTTTTCATTCAAGCATTGACGACATCCAAAATGCTCACATTCTAACTTATGAGTTATATTATTACTATTAAATGTGTAGCAGCTAGTACAAAATATCCCATTTCTGTACTTACCGCCTTCCTTTGTATTACTAAAACACAACTTTAGCTTATCGAGGCCTATCGCATAGTAGTGATTATTTTCGTAACCCAAAATATATAAAGGATCATTTCTGTCTTGATTGGACGGTGTGTACAGAACTTTAACATCTCGGCCTTCAGGAGAAAGAATAATAACACGGCATTTCTCCACTTCCTCTATTTTTTCAAAATCAGATGCAACGAAAGGATCTTCATATTTAAGATTACAAGCCTCAGCTAAAGCTATAGCTTTCTTTTTTATATCATTAGCATGAATTTTTTTTTATTCTATTTTTTGAATAACTGACTTTCTGAATAAAACAATAGCCCTAAAAGCACAACCTGTCACCCCTTCATCTAGATGTAGTTTTTGAATATGCGGGTGAATAAATGACATATCCATTGGTTTAAATGTAGTGGTGGTGTTGGTTCGATTAGTACGTCCATTTCCGTGCACAAGTTGAAATACTGTGGCTACCACCTTGAAATTTGAAAATGTGGCTTTATCCGCGGATTGGAAAGAATTCTGTAATCTACGCATCATTTCTGTTACTGTCAAATCCATCAGCAACATCTCTATATCTGATATTTACGTGATACCTCATATCTCTAGGTGCCCTGTCGTTGAAAATAAAGTTAATATTAATCCTCATAGTATTCCTGTTATAGTTAAGATCCCTCTGAATTTCTTGGACGACTTCTCGTATAACTGCCTCAAACGATTCTTCAAGTCCACCTTCATTATTGTTGAAGAAATTCTCGTCCCTGGACTATAACTCTGTAGGTGTGCCGTTGCATATTGTTCCTCCTCAAGATCTCCATCCCCTCATGAGTGATATCAGCTATAGAACTCCTAATTCTTTTGCCAACACCTCGAACAGGCTTTATCTGTAAATATATATATATATATATATATATATATATATATATATATATATATATATATATATATATATATATATATATATATATATATATAGTCCTTGTTTCCCTGAATAGGTCAGTTTTATCATTGTAGGGTTATGTGTTACATAAAGATAGAGTCTACGACTTTCACCTGTTAGGCTATCCAGCTCTTACTAATTCTTTCTAACAACGAATTACTCTCTCTCTCTCTCTCTCTCTCTCTCTCTCTCTCTCTCTCTCTCTCTCTCTCTCTCTCTCTCTTTTAATTCGCAATTACAATGGTACTGTTCCCTTAACTCTCTCTCTCTCTCTCTCTCTCTCTCTCTCTCTCTCTCTCTCTCTCTCTCTCTCTCTCTCTCCTCTTGTGCCATACCTTAGTCTTTGAGGAGGTCTCATAAAAGCTGTGTTTTACTCTTACCACAATCTTGTCATCTGTACATATTCTTATATGTACCCAACTCATGTAACTTATACACTTTTAAGTAACATGTACGAGGTATGTCGACCTTTAATTTGGATAAACTTACTTCTTTCCGCAAACTCTACTGTAAAATTTAGAAAGCTTAGGATTATGTACCGATTGTGAAATATATATATATATATATATATATATATATATATATATATATATATATATATATATATATATATATATATATATATATATATATATATATAGGAAATACAGGTCATACTCACAGCATAAATCAAAAAGAATAGGATGACGGTAATAGCTGTAGCAATCATTCTATAGGCTCCTTGTTCTGAAAAATAAGGGAAAATATTAATAATAAGTAATGCTATTTTAATTTTTGAAAAGTATTACAGTGATGACATCTAATATTGTTTCTAAATCATAATATCACGCATATGTACCTGTGAAGCCTGATTTTAAAACTTGCTATGTTTTCGAAAACCTTTTGAATAATAATGTAAAATACAAGGTTGTGAAGATACTTAATTTCGTTGCCTT
>SEYY01016542.1:12500-16410 GCA_009176605.1 Armadillidium nasatum
ATAATAATAATAATAATAATAATAATAATAATAATAATAATAATAATAATAATAATAATAAATAATAATAATAATAAAAAAGAATAAAAAGAATAGTAATAAAAATAAAAATGATAATTGTAAAAAAAAAAATAATAATAATATAATAATAATAATAATAATAATAATAATAATAATAATAATAATAATAATAAATAATAATAATAATAATAATAATAATAATAATAATAATAATAATAATAATAATAATAATAATAATAATAATAATAATAATAATAATAATAATAATAATAATAATAATAATAATAATAATAATAATAATAATAATAATAATAATAATATAATGCAAGCTATAATAATAATAATAATAATAATAATAATAATAATAATAATAATAATAATAATAGTACTGCAGCTATTACTACCACTACTACTAATCTATTACCACTACATAATTTTTTATTTTAATAAAATTATAATGATAATAAAATTCTAATGCTATCGAGATCTCTGGGTACAAAAGCTTCATATTTTATGAGTTTTTTGTCAGTAATAAATTTATTATTTGCATAACAAATGGAAAGTATAAACATGTCTGATGCATGACAAAATTTTTCATCTTTTCTGTCCATTATTTTCCTTGATAAATTTTTGTGCATTCGAAAATAGACTCCCTCATCGATTTTCAAAAACGTTCCTTTTACACTTTTACAGTTGGATTTTTTTTTTTTTTTTTTTTTTTTTTTTTTATTTTATTTTATTTTTTATTTTTTTTTTTTTAAAAATTTTTTCGTATTTTTTATTATTTTTTATTCCAAATAGGAATAGAAATATAGAAAATTTAGTTATTAAATATTTATTACTTTTTGAATATTTTATTTTTTTAAATATTGTTTAAATATATGAAAATGAAAATCCTACTTTTAGAAATCATTAAAATCGAAGTTCAATGAAGGAGTATTGGCAATGACTCTTATTTACTTATACTTTGCTTGGTTTATAAATGATTTATATATATATATATATATATATATATATATATATATATATATATATATATATATATATATATATATATATAATATATATATATATATATATATATATGTATATATATAATATATATATATATATTATATGTGTGTGTGTGTGTGTGTGAAGTACCCAACTGAACATTCCCAAAGAGCTGAGAACGTCATCTTTGTGACCTGTGCTCAAATCTTTGATAGCTTTCCTCGTTCTGTTTCGGTGAAAACATACGTTATATATTTTTTCTTTTGTTTTAAAAAGCCGAAAGTAATAGTGATAATGTTTTCTTCTTTAAATCTTGTTGCCGTTCATAACCAACGTTTCGTCATCATTGTGCTTTATTTTATCGCTACATACAGTGTTCTGTTAACAATATGAAGGAATTTTTGCTGTCTGACATTAATCTGGTCCAACGAGTCTCCTCGACGGTTGGACGTATACTACATTATAAGGAAAAGAGATATGAGGATACACAGGCAGGAGATTACAAGATACCTTGCAGAGATTGCAATTCAGTTTATATTGGAGAGACATCTGTCTTTGCTAAAAGAATTCCGCAACACAAGTACGCATTAAACACCAGTGATGAGGGTTCATCTCTGCACCACCATAGTCATAGAATATACTTAGATAAATCAGAGTTAATTATTAATGAGGAAGATTTAAATACAAGAAGATTTTTTAGAATAAGTTTTTTTAAAAAAAAATGTAAATAATTTATTATTCATGAAAATTTAATAATTGATAATTTTGTTATCAAAATAATTTTAAGAAATACTGTTTTATGTGATTTTATACTCAGCTTGAATGCCGTGACTTAGTCGACCTCTCTGAGTCGTTTTCAACTTCTCAACATTTTATTTCGTGTTTGAAAGATGGAGATATGAGTGTGATCTCTGAAAGCTTTCCGATTTAATAAATTTTCTTCATTTTAGTGTTTTTATTCTTTAGGGATATGTGCAATATATATAATATATATATATATATATATATATATATATATATATATATATATATATATATATATATATATATATATATATATATATATATATATATATATATATTATAATATATATATATATATATATATATATATATATATATATATTATATATATTACATATATATATACAACATTCATGCCATATGCAAAGTCATAGAGAGAAAGATTTAGAAAGCAATGATTTATGCATTCGTTCACGGGAAAAATGATGCAGAGAAAGAAAATGATTGATTGAATTAAAAAAAAAAGAAGAAAGAGAAAAATGAGAGCTCGGATTAGCTAAGTAAGAGTTAGGGTCAAGGTAAGTGAACCCTTTCTTTCTTTTTTCTTTGTTTTTTTTTTTTTTTTTTTTTTTTTTTTTTTTTTTTTTGTGCATAAGGGAGGGTTTTTGCTTCATAGATTTTTAACAAGAGGTACAAGGAAATATAAAATGGTTTTCGTGTACAAGTTTCTTTGCGTGAGGTATTAGAAACTGGGGATTTTGCTATAAGAAAACCTTTTTCCCTTAAACTAATTGTACAACTTTAATATATATATATATATATACATATATATATATATATATATATATATATATATATATATATATATATATATATATATATATATATATATATATATATATATTATTATATATATTGATGGTGTCTTCGGCATAGGAGTGGATAGGTGATGAATTAACAGAGAGAAGGTCGTTAGTGAAAATAAAAAAAATTCGTGTTATGACAGGTCCCTGGAAAACACTACTGTTAATAGATTTAAACGAAGAAGAAAGGTTATCGTCTAAAACAGCAGCTATAGATGAACAGTTACAGAGAGAAAGACATATATCGAAATAAATTACAATGTTATAGTAGAAGGAATAGCTCCAGAATCGTCTAAGGTATAATTAAAGATAAAGGTTTGAGCGAAGAGATCAGCTCTAGTAGAAAGCAAAATTGCAGGTGTGCCGTCGGAAGATACAAGAAGGGGAGGGAAAGAAGAGGCAATATTTGACTTGACATTTTCAACAAAATGATAGAAAGAGTGTTAGGAAGAGTAACCAGAAGAATTATTGCATTTACCACGGAGGGAAGAGTTTTTATTGTTATGGAGAGTATTCATGGCACGATTTCGGGATGAAATATAAGTTGTTCGAGTTTCTATAGTTAGAAGACGACAGTAATCTCCAAAGGGCAACATCCATGAGGCGAATAGCGCTAGAACAATAAGAGTTAAATAATGGTTCGTTACTTTTAGTTGAATGTAAATAATATAGGATATTTGCATCCACGCCAGAGAAAATTACATAGGTATGCTCTCAGTGCAATATAAGGGACCCTTCTCACGGAAACTTAATATTCCATGGAAAATCAGAGAAGTGCAACAACAAGATAGATCAGTTACCAGCACCAAAGAACCAGAATGGTCTCTTCTTCGAAAGTGGGGACATTTCTTGAGCAAGATTTGAAAAGAAGTTACAAGATACAGAGATTAGAAGATGAAAGGATGAAACTGAAGAATGAAGAGTTTAAAAGTGTTAGAGATTATGTAAAGGTTAGTAACAGCGTGTTATGCCCAATGGAAGTACTTAATGTCGTTTCGGACGGTGCGCCCTACGATATATATATATATATATTATATATATATATATATATATATAATATATATATTATATAATATATATATATATATACTATATATAAAAGAAAACAAGGAAGTTTTGAAAAATATCTGGGAACTACAAGACTGGAAGATTGGGAGGTTTACAAGAGTAAGTATAGGATAGCCAAGAGGGAAATAAGAAGGGAAAAGGAAAGAGCTGATGAGAATTGGAGTAATAAGATAATGGAAGGATTTAGAAAAAGGAGTGAGATGTTTTGGATGGAGGTGAAT